>OOFE01047736.1:0-14072 GCA_900323365.1 Monocentris japonica
ATTGTGGTGCGAGGGCTCCTGGTGGTGGGGGCTGGATGTGATGGATGACAGAGTGCCGTTCTTAGAGATGATGTCCGAGCCCATGCCGCTCTTGGCCCACGACACACGCTTGGGAGCCTGGGCGTCCTCCCTGCAGGTAGAGGGGAGCGAGGGTCAGTTTACAGTGTACAACACACACAACAAGCCCACAAACTGGGTTTGCATGGGGCAAAGGGTTGGCTATGCTTTCTGTGACATGCACAGGCTCCAATTAGGAACGTGCCATCCACAAACCTTGAGCATTCGTGCTTCTCGCGCTTTCTTGATGAATGTGTGCCTCAAAACTCCAGCACCTTGGTGGCGCTGCAGGACAATTAAACTATCCAACCAAATTTTGAAAATACTTTTGAAAATATTTTGAACACACAGAACTACAAACCTCTTCATTTAGCCAATCGTGCACATCCGTTTCAGCAAAATTGAGCATGCACTCCACCGTTATAGGTGCTGTAAGAGGCATTAAGCTTGACTAGTGTTCCATCCGTCAGAATATTAGCCCAATCAGCAGAGAAATGGCTGATTTAATAACCTCAAACAGAAACAGACCAGCCCATTCTGGATTACATTTCAGTTGGAATTCATAATATTCTTTCTGTGCATGTTTGTCAGCTTACAGGAAGTGACGTCAATGATACAACTTCCTTGGTTATCTAGGAACGATACAAGTGCCACGATGGTCTAAAGCAGTGGTGTCCGATCATGTGCCATGGAGGGCCGAGAGTCTGCAGGTTTTCACTCCAACCAAAGACTACACCAGGTGATTTCACTGAGCAGTCCCTCCTCTCTGGTTGAAGGTGTGTTAATCAGTGAAATCACCTGCTGTAGTCTTTGGTTGGAGTGAAAACCTGCATACTCACGGCCCTCCATGGCACATGATCGGACACCACTGGTCTAAAGGCTTGAAACAAACCACACATGCTCATCTTGGTATCGTAGAAGAGTTTCATTCTGAGGGTATTCAGTCCTGATTCTAAAAATACTGTGTGAATGTAACCATTGAGAAAGCCTGCACACATGAACTCACTTGATGTCGTTGGCCATGTCGTCCTCGTTGTCGCGCCCCCTCTTCACTAGGAAGATGAAGAAGAGCAGGAGGATGATGAAGCCTACCACTGAGCCCACCGTTGCGCCAGCTATCATCCCCGCATTAGTGGCTAAAGAACAGACCATGGGAATGACACGCACAGATTAGCCATTAGCACTCAACAAAAGCCCCAGGTAATGTACACGTTGACTCTGAAACAGGTGCCACTGTGCTCTGGTTTTGAGAGGCTGCAGGGTTAGGCACATTATCACCGTGACAGTGAGTTTACCGAAGGCGCTGTGTTGTAGCAGTTTCTCATACATTTCTTATAAACGTATTGCTTCCTGTCACAAAGAGGATGCTGCTACGCCTCTCCCTCCTCCTCCTTTCCTCTTTACTGAAGAGGACAAACATGCTGGAAGTGATTTTCCATCTTCTTTCTCTCGCTCCACAATCTGCCATTGCAAGAAACTCTAGCTCTGTTTGTGCTGGGGGAACAGCGCCCTCTTCCTGTGAAGTGCAATACTTTTACCACTGTCTCAAATGAATGTGGTAGCGACTCTACTAATGTAAAAAGTCTACACATAGCGCCTTAAATGTTTTATTGTCCGTTACTCAACTTTTGGTGAAGTTAGGAGGAAACTCTGGTCATGATGCAAACAGCAGCTTAACCATTGTGGACAAAGAGCTCACAAGATATGTCCAGTGAGAGGCCCTTGATCCCAAAGACAATCAGGCTAACTATGTGTGTGTTTGTGCGTACGATCATTTCTCGGTGGTCCTGTGTGCTACGTACAGGTGATGATCTCCAGGTTGACGTAGCAGCTCTCCGACCCGGCGGTGTTGCTGGCTGTGCACATGTACTTCCCTGACATGTTGCTGCTCAGGTTGCTCAGCTTCAGAGTGCCCGTCTTCTCATCTGAAACACATGTGAACACAGAGGCGCCGCGTTCAAGCGGGCGTACTGTATGTGCAAACGTACAGACATAGGCATTCATGCATAGACAAGATCACAGAGCGAGCCAGACTGAGGATGCATCCGAAGCGTTTCTTTGCCACTTTCAGTTACAGTGGAGAGGATACGCTGAGGAGCTGTGCAGAACATTACATCAATCATAATGAAGCATACAACAAATCAGAACCACACATGGGGAGCAAAATTCCAAAAGCAACATCACAATTCCATGCTCCGGTCGCAAGTCATTGTTCTGTTATCCATTTAAGCCCTAACATTAAGGATGAAACAAATAGCAAAAGTGAAGAAATCTAACTGAGGGTGAAATAAGGAGAGCCGCTGAAACAAAACAGAAGGAAGGGCGGAGCATTTACGGACACTGAAATGACAAATCTGGCCTCAGCCTCTTTCTGTGCTTTAGTCAGATGAGCTCCTGTGTCCGAAGCAGCCCCTCAATCCCCAACGTCAAAACAAACAGACAGCCATGACAATAGCTTAATATTAAACGTTTGCTGAGTAAACCTCCTTTTGGGGGAGTGCTCCACCTGCAGAAGCAGCCACAGTCTTCACGTGGTCTCTTGGTTTACTATAGGCACATAGACATTAAATGACTGTATATTTAGGAGCGGCGCTACAAACCACCAGTTCCAATTCCTTAAACGCAGGAAGCAATGATGAGGTCTCAGTAAGTGTGATACGATAATGCTGATCATGGCATAAAACGCACAACAAACACAACTCAATTTACGCATTTTCGCATTTCTAGAACGACTGCAGCAACACAAACATTCAGTTAACCAAGTGCAGGATAAGCAGCTAATGATGGGCTACCGGGCCGGTCCTACTCACTGAGCATGGGGGAGAAGAAGACCTCGGAGGTGGGGCTGGTTTTCCTCCACTTGTAGAGAGGAATGGGCTTCCCAGCACTGGACTTGCAGCTCAGAGTCACGTTACCCTTCAGCACCGGCTTCCCCGATAGAGCGCACTTAGGGACGGCAGGAGGGACTGCGTGAGGAGAAGTCAGGTTAAAGTCTGATGATGTTTGACAAAGTGAAAATGTTTTTTGGAAGAAACCTTCTTACCCTTTACATTGACACTGAGCTCCGCGGTGAGGTCCGAATCCCCGGGGATGATGACCTGGCAGAAGTAGCGCCCCGAGTCCGACTCCTGGGTGTTGTTGATGTACAGCGACAGGTTGGTGGAGGGCATGGTCGACGTGAAGCCGACGCGGCCCCGAAACTGGGAGTTGCTCACGCTGATGGAGTCCTTGGTGTAGGAGATGATCTGCAGAAGAAATCAGAGTCAGATGTAGAGAAACAGGAAATAAAGGAAGCTTGAGATTAATGTAACCCACCAATTTCTCCAGCTGCACTGACGCAAACCACATCTTCATAGTCTCTGTTTTGATTTACATCCATGCCAGTAAAACGTGATTGATTTTTGGGGATATCCTTTTATAATGTCAAAAGAATCAAATGTGATTTTAGCATCATCGTTAAGCAGTTCTCTGCCAGCAAGCATTTGGTGTCCAGAAATCAAGAGGGGTCTTGGTGGTTCTGGTACCACCAAGGGGTTTGAATCTGTCCTAGGACCTTTGTCTTTCCTGTCTCTCTCTACTGTGTCTGTCAAAGAAAGGCCAAAAAAATCCAGCAGAGGAACGACCCCACTGAAGAGCCACTTTCCACCATTTGGGGATCAAAAGAAGTGTATAAGCCCCTTTAGGCTGTGTTGGATTTCTGTCAGATGTCAACAGTGGGGGGCAATGCTGTTCTGGTGGTAAATCTCAAGGCAAAACTGGGGTCCAGCACAGAATCCACACAAACTGGTGAAAAATGGCTGGTGTGATCTGTGAGAAAGTTTTACACGCCTTCAAGCAAAAGCCATTAGTTATACTCTTTATTTTAGTTACATACTTTTATCTGCCTAGCAGCTGGCTTGCGCGCCGCAATCTAAATGTGGCTTAGGATAGCTGGGGTTGATTCTTTGTATTTTTCTTTGACAGAGAGTGACAGACGGGATGAAAGAGCCTCACTTTTAGTCAGCCGTGTCTCTTCTAGCTCTCCGACTGTTCTCTGTGCCCTGTTTTCCTTTTGATTTTGATCCCCTTGGGTTAGTCTACCTGTACAGCCCAATACGCAGGGGCCAGGTCGCTAGATAACATGTTCACTGATGGTGCACAGGAAAAGGACAACAGAAAAAATTGAAGATTAGGCTACCAGATTATTTGGCTCGCTATGCCCTCCAGTCTGTTCAGTCCTTTCAGTCCTCTTCTACCTGTCCCTCTGTTTTCATGTGCTTTTGCTCTGATTGTATTCTGTTAACATTTCAATTGTTAGAATTTATTGATTGTCAGATGACTTATGCATTGTGCTGTCTACATACTGCAATATAATATATAAGTCCTTTGTTTGTGATTTTATAAACAGTGTGATTTGGACAACATGTCTACCTTTGCCTCACTTTGATGAGACAGGAAGAAAAAAAATCAAACACTGGTGTGTTTAAGCAGTAAAGAAATAATACAGTGCTTATATGAAAGGTTTAAGCCATTTTTTTCTTGGATTAATTTCTAAGGGTTTCCAAAGGAAGAGCTTTGCCAGATTAACAGTATAAGACCAGGCCAACATCCCTCATAACTGTAATCCCAGATATTATAGGCACAGATGGCAAGGTAGAGAGGTTTTGCCGCTGGCCTGTATGCACAGTACGATATGGGCAAGTTATGGAGGCAAGAGCACAGAAATATTGACCATAATCAAAAGGCGAAAGATACTGTCCATTGTTATTGGTAAGAATTAGAGATGTGTAAAAACGAGACAACAGTAAACATGTCCGATGTAGTACGATGTGGTCATTTTAAATGATGTTACCCATTACGCTGTGGTAAAATGGTCTTTTTTCAACACCTTTGCAGCATTTCACACATTCTTAAAGGGTTCTATATAACTCATAAAGCAGGGGTCTCAATCAATATGTCATGGAGGGCTGAGAGTCTGCAGGTTTTCAAGCCAACCAACCACTACACCAGGTGACTCCACCAATTAGCAACCAGAGAGGAGGAGCTAGTCAGTGACATCACCTGGTGCGGTGACTCGTTCGAATGAAAACCTGCAGACTCCCGGCCCTCCATGGCACATGGTTTGAGACCCCCTGCCATAAAGGGTGTTGCTATGGTAAAACCAAAATTTTCTGGTACTGTACGGACTCCTTTTTCTTAAAGAGTGTACCTCGCCCGGTTCCTCACCAGTTTGGTGTTGTTGGAAACAAAGTTCCAGAGGATGGTGTTGGTGTTCTTGTCAGTGCCTGGCGTCGGGGTGTACGAGGCCTTCAGCACCACCATCTGACCCTTGATTACCTCCATGTTGGTTTGGGGCATCTGGATCTGGGCCCATACACCTACATGGAGAGAGGAGAGGGGGTTGGAAATTGTCAGCGGGAGTCTGCGTGGTACTGGAAGAAAAACTGATCAGCTTTTGGTCCATACTCCGTTGCTAATCATGAAGGTGTTGTGATGCGTTTAAACACCTCCAAGCTTCGTGGAGTGTCTCAGATGACACTTGAATGAAAACAATGAAAACAGCCCTTAAATCTTAACTCTTAAAATTGACACAGTAGTAAACATGTTTTTAATGTTGCTTGGTGTCATTGTCATGATCTCAGCCCAGGTTCTCCAAAAAAGCTTAAAAAATATAGAGAGAAAAACTGTGAGAATGTTTTTGCTGCTGTTTCCTGGCATCTTTCAGAGGACCGTAGATAAATACTTCATCCTCGCGGCTTCAAACAGCCCAAAGCTTGAGCCCACACCTTCTACTAATCATCACAAAAGCTGCTCCTACCAACCAAAGTTTGGAAGATATCCATGCAGGCAAGCACTTGAGAAGGCAAGGGCTTCATTATTCTAAAAATCATCCTCTGAGACAGCAACTTGTTGTCATCTAAGCTATTGACCCAAGAACCAGAAGAGCATCTCCAGAATTCAAATGAAACCATTCCAATTTCTGTGTAGCTGCTCTAGGAAGGTGATCTGTGCATCCACACGTACACAGACTCCACAATCTACTACACACTCAGTCCAATAGACAATTTCTATTTCAGCTTTTCATTATGTTTTTGTATCTCTAAGTCTCTACTGAACTAAGAGAATTACATGTGACGTTAAGATGAGAGGGGGGGAAAATGCTGGGATCTCGTTTGGGCCTTAAAGGTGCAGTGCATTTAATAATGCAAAGGCTGTGGACTAGGAAGTACTTTCATCAACAATGTGAATTGGTGGCTATGTCTATGTAGACTAGACTGAGCAGACTTTACATCATCTCAGAAAGGAGCGTAGCACAGTAAATACTAAATGCAAAGAGGAGAAATTGCCTCAGTGCCATCACGCTTCCCATTTGCAGCATAAAATGTCGATGTATTTCTAAATTCACAAACACAGAGGGTTGGTATCTCAGCTGTGTTTCTTAGATGTATATGAAGCTAATACAGATCTGTGTGGGTACCCGCTGCTATACACTAAAGCCTACTTGCGTGGCTTCAGAAAAGACAGCAGGAATGGGTGTCCACTAGTATGCACCTCAGCCTGCTGAGAATCAGGAAGGTGCATACTGTATATTCAATACCTCCATTCAAAGTTGCAGCAGCACGCCATACAGTACGGTTGCAACTGCCGACATAAGTGCAAGCAGTATCCATTCGTATACAACGAGCCGAAGAGCGTGAATAGCATGCATAGCTCCATTGTGGATGAATGGAACTAAACTGCTCAGAGTAAGGTGCAATGAGTCTTTACGGCCAGAGAGGGGCAGGAGAGAGCCAAGCACTCAGAAATCAACATCAGTACATTTCCTGTCACACAAAAAGAAAGTTTAAAGTGATTGGTTGTAGAAACGGTCGACAAAAACGATTTACGCGTCAAGTATAATGGTATGTTTATATAGTGTGTTTGTTCATGCTCAGTAGCTGTACCATTATTAGAGGTTTTGACTTTGTCGGGAATGAATGTGTGCCTGTATGAAGGTGACTGTGTTGTATCTCATGGTGATTCAGTGGAAAGCCTTCATCGCCCCTTTTCCTCATCCCTCCACCATAAGACCCAGCATTCACAGAGAGAGAGAGAGAGAGAGAGTGAAAGAGAGAGAGGAGGGGATGAATAAGCCAGTGAGGTGACGCACAGCAGGGAGACTTGTTTTTCTCTCTTCTTTATCCCTCTTTCTTATCCATCACTCCCTCCTCACATCATCTCTCCCCTGGTGCTCTCTCTCTCTCTCTCTCTCTCTCTCTCTCTCCATCCCTAACCTTTCCACCTCTCCTCTAGACAGGATGTCTCTTTTCTGTCTTCCTTTTTTCTCTTACTCCCTTCAAATGATATTCCTTTTCTGGGATTAACAGTGCAAACAAAGAGTCACCGAGCAAAGGTGTACCAGAGTCATTTTTGATCAGTCTTAGATGGCTGCCAGCTGTGTGTGTGTGTGTGTGCCAACACATGTGATTGACATATACCTCCACACCACACTCCATGTGAATACTAATGTAAAAGATTTTTCCTTGTTTTATGAAAAATGAGATTTTAAGACTCACTACTAGATTGAATGACTTGTTAAGCAGTGCACACCCCTGACACTGTCCTTTCCTTGGTGTCAACACTGTCTCAACATAGAAGACATTAGAGTAATTAAACATGTTCCATGGAAAGACTTTCCTTGGTGGAGTAGCTGACAAAGGTGATAAAGAGAGAGAGAGAGAGTGCGAGGGAGAGAGAGAGAGAGAGAGCGAGAGAGAGAGAAAGAGGGAATCTGTCCACTGCTTTGGCAATACTGCCTCTGATAAACAGTGATGCCAATAAACTCGTTAAATTGTGAACCGTGATGCGAGGAAAGAAAAACACTTTAGAAGAAACAACAAGAGGAGAAAAGGAGGACGAGATGGTATAGTCAAGAAGAAGAGATTCATTGGGTCAACGGCTCTTTGGACCTAAGAAGATTTGCTGCAGCAATGAAGGCTAGACCTTTTGTCCACTGAGGTGTTGACTGATGGACGGATGGATCAGTGGATGGATGGATGGATGGATCAGTGGATGGATGGATGGATCAGTGGAGGGGTAGAGATGACAGAAAGAGGCTTAAACATTAATGCAATGAGTCACTACGGAGTGACTGGTTAATGATTACAGTAAGCCTGTAACAGACTCCATTAAGAAGCTACTGCAGTCCTCTTGTTCATGGTGGATGGATTGATGAATGGATGCATGGCTGGATAAGTGGATGGATCAATAGGTAAATGACTCGATCAATAGATGGAAGAATAAAAATATGGAACGATAGAGATAAGAGGCTACAGGGCAGGGATGAGGGCATTAAAGGCAGCCTATAAACCTTTAACCCAGCCTTTAAGCAGTGGCTCCTAAATCCCGGTCCCAAAGCCCTGCTGGTTTTCATTTTCATTCATTTCATTTCATCCTGGACTCTGGCGACCCACGGCCTTAAAGGACCACTCCACCATAAAAGGTTACTCCCAGTAAAGAAGAAAGCAGCAAATTGTGTAAAATCTATCTTTAATTTCCGTTTCATGTTGCGGATTATAGCTAGCTTTGGCTGCAACTTTGAAAGACACGACTGTCGCTTCTCATTCATCTCACACTCCCGACGTCTCGGGAGTGTGTTTTCTGTGTCGTTTGGAATTGAATGGGCGCGAATGAGCCTGAGCGGTAAAACTGATTTAAAAAAAAGTAATCGTGACGTATATATGCACGTAAAGACAACCACAGTTAACATGGGATGGAAGAATGCTGGAACGCTCCTTTAAAGCGAGGTTCACGCTTGACTCGGAGAAGTGATGAACGCATGGAGAAACTGACAGCGGCGCGATGGATAGAGAGATGGATGAGGCCGCGAGGATCGCATTCGCAACATTCACTCCTCACCCTTAATTTGGTCAGTGAGGTTTAATCTCGCCCAACGTGGCGGCTCTGAAACCCACTCTGCAGGCTTTCATGTCCATTGGCTTTAAATATTCCATGGTGACTGATGGCAGGGCAGATGGGAACGTGATGGCTCCGTGTGAAGGGAGTAATGAGCGCTGGATGGGTCTCACGGGGGGGCTAATGGAGGGAACATTAATAAGTCTGACTTAACAAGGTGTTTCATGATTAGGACCATCAATGTGTGTGCATGTACTTGTATTTGATAGCTTTGGATCACTGAAATGAGAATTTGGGGAATTTTTTGGGGGAAGAGAGAACTTTTTGGATGGTCAGCACTTCAGGAAGTGAACATTTTAAGCTTAGTGGTTGGTTACATTACAGTCATTTAGCAGATGCTTTTATCCAAAGCAACTTACAAGTTACAGTTTTTTTATACTACATGGGGGTTGAACCCACGACCCTGAGACTGAGAGTCTCATGCTCTACCAACTGAGCTGTCCGGGCCAGCTTGCTTTAGGGCAAGATTGATTTGGGACAAGGGCTAGGTTTGTCATGTGTTAGGGTTAGGGACAACCTTGGGGCCGAGAATAGGAGTAAATTGACAAAGATTGTGGGTAGAAATTGTTGGAAAACTGCAGAGAATGTATTCAAGAGGTCTTTTACCCTAGATGCCATTACCTTGTTGAATTCCCACCCTGAATCTCCACCAGGAATTGCACTTTTGAGCATGAAACATGGAACATGAACTGGAAGCCATGTTGTCCCTGTGTCTTGCGGCGTTTGCCTCTGTATTTTATACATCTTATATGTTTTTGCCACAGTGAATCCAAATGCAAACTCCCATTTTATTTTCTTCTCTATCTAGTGAAAGAAGATAGTGTGTGCATGCATATCTGTGTGTATCATGATGAAGCACACAAGCGGATTGACAATTAAATGAGTAAATCCTTTATTAACATGGCTGTGTGTTATTGGTGCCAGCGTGTGCGTGTGTATACATGTTTGTGTGTGGACAACATGAATTCTTCCCACTAAACACGGCTCAGTAGGCGCTTTCAGTATACTGATGACGAAAAGCTGGCAGGAAAAAAATGTTTCCGCAGCAATTACATTAAAAAATGCCAGGATGTTAGACACAATTCCACTGAAAAACATGTATTCTTAAGGAAAACAATGAGAATGACTCATAATTCGGTGGCATATTAGGAGAGAAAATCAGACAGTGTTGTGAGAGCAAAGTGCTCTGAGGAGTACACAGTGCACAGGAGTAGGAAGGCATTCCTGCGCGAGGTGGCACAACAGAGCCTGTTCTTTCCCTCGGGAACAATAGTTAAAAATGCGTTCATGTGCACGTGCATGTGCGCAAACCAATGTGAGCAAATCTCTTAATTACAGGAAACACTTCAGATGGAGCCTGTTTACTTCCAGAGGCCTCAAATGTAGATAAAGCATAAGCCATGCGGCCTTTGATGAGGGTGACCTTTGCTGCTGTCTTTCATGCTAAAAGATGGGTGGAGTGGGTTGGCCGCTTCCTTTGAGAGCGTTATCGACTGCTTGGAGTAAACTGAGTAAGAGAGAGGGAGATAGGAAACGAGAACGCTTTGGTGAAGCATCCCATCAGGTAAGCTGCTGTGTAAGTTTCTCTCCAGCTCCTGAGTTTATAAACATCTGAAGTGAAGAACGAGCATCTAAGAAAATCTTACTCTACAGCAGCCTCATAAGAAAGAGCGAGAGGGAGAGAGGATGAGAGAACGAGACGTTGAAACGTGAGCGAGAGCGATGGAAGAAAGAGATAAGTAGATGAGAGGGGGGAGGGGGGAAAAAAAGAAGATGTTACAATCTGAATGATCTGAACGCTACGGGGAGAAGCAGTTCGGTCTTGTGAAGACGGTCCCATGGAGGCCGACCTAGCCTTTTCTCTAGAGGCTGGGTGGAGCGGCAACGCCATGCTTTCTCATGGAGATAAACTACAGAGCCAACTCAAGGGACGAGCTACCCCAATTTAGCCAGATCTGATAGGAGGATTGGCGGTTCCCATTATCTGGTAATAGGAAAGTAAGTAAAATAAACTCAAAATCACCTAAAAGAGTGACAATTTTGCATTCCTCCACTGTCAAGAAGTTAGAGCGGTTTTCAGAAAAGGTGCTGCACACGTATTGTGTAAATCTACCAAAACCGAGAGGAGTCCTGGTGCAGAGGCACAGCTTAAATCATAAAGCTACACGCAAAGACAGCATTAAAAAATGTACAATAATCGTGTAATATCAGAGAATTGTTTTGGGCTTCTCTTCTAAGTTAGAGAAAAATAACTTAACTCTCATACGACACAAAAATCACACTCCTATTAACCACCTCTAACACAAAAACACTAAAAACACCCACTACTTTCACTCAAACACACATCACTTACTCCCACATTTGCTGCTTTAACCGTCCACATACGTGCACTAGCGCCCTTGTATGTATTAGTAAAGCATTCACATTAACAGAAAATCTCTCTTTTATTCGGCGCTGAATTATTTAGCCACACGCCTAACACGTCGTCACTGTTGAAACGCCCACACGTGCAGAAAATGCTTTCAGTTTCACTCTCAGGCTGCGTCGACACTAGGCCGGGTAAATTTGAAAACGCAGACTTATCTCTCTTTTCGAAAACGCTCGACCCCGAAAACGCCGGTTTCAAATTTACACGGCTTCGTGTGGACGCACTCTTAAACTCTCTAATGTGTAAAAATACAAAGATAGGAATATTTGATGGGTCACTTTCAGGACATGTAGTGGAAAAGGAAGGTAGATACAAATTAATAGTAACAGACAGAGCAAGAGCCCTTTAACTCTTTATTCATCCACGGCAAAAATATCAATCTCAACAAGCCATTTCATGTTGTTGAGTCATTAACTCCACTGGCAAATCAACTTGTTTCAGGGTTTCAAGTGTCATTTTCTTGTTGCTAGTGGAGTGATCTTGCCTTATTCTGATTTGGCACTTATTTATTGACACTTGTTTCAAGGAAATTCCCAAGACATTTGCACAGCACATTTAGACAGACAGAACAACAAAGGAGATTCATAATGAATAATAGATAATAGAGAAAGTGAGAGGAAGAGAAGAGAAAGAGAGAGAGAGAGAGAGATTGGAGAAAGACTTGACTATCTATTTCATCCAGATGGCTTTTATATTCATTTCTCCCCGAGCTTGAGGGTCAGTCAGCAGAAACGACTCTCGGATGATATGACCCTCCATATTTCTGTTCACTGATTTCATAAACGGTCAAATGTATAAATCTCAAAAGCTGCATATAATGGGAATATAAACAATGTCAGAAAGCCTCTGCTAAACGCTTAAACTTGACTCAGTTGCCCTCCATTTCTTCTGCTGGCTGCAACCTTGTGGTGAGGTGTACCCCTTGGTTTCAGCCAGGAACGCTAAGAATGCTGCCAAGCCATTTTAGGGCGCAATGAAGGAGGAGTGATGAAACGTCTCCGTCAAATCTCTGAAGCAATAGTACTAAAATAGTACATTAAATGTATTTTAGCATCCAAACGTAAAGTATGTTTTCAGTCTTGTCCAGTTGTGTCACTGATCCATTCACGCGTTCTGACTGCTTCCTTAAAAACTCCAATTAAAACATCATTTGGATCAACCAATCAATCGATTTTGATGCATTATCTTTCTGAAAATGTCCTACAATAAATGGCACAATTTATGGCCCTTCATATCAAAACGTTGGGATGCAAACAAGAGCTACCACTCACTCCCAACACACACACACACACACACACACACACTTGTTCACACAGATGGCTCAGGGTGAGAAACAGAGGCAGAGCTCATCATCTGATAGCTGTGAGATTGCCATTCCTTCCAGTATAATCAAAGAAAGACACAGCGGTGGGACTCATGGAGAGAAGAACGAGTTGTCTCTGTCCTCGAGCTGAAAAACTACCAGCCAGTCAGCAGCTGGAGTAGACTGAGAGAGAGGAGAGGAGGGAAGCATCCCTTTAATTGGAAGCATAGTGTGTGCTGGAGGGGGGGGGAAGAGGGTCAACGGTGTGTGCATTTGTAGCTGTGGAAGTGTGTGTGTTCCAATGCACTGCTGGACTCTCACCATCCCTCTACAGCTGCAAATGGCAAATGTCTCTCCAGATGCATTCGGTTCGCCATACGGTCTGAATGCACATAGTGGTACAATGCTGCATGGATTGATGCAGCGTGATGAGGTATATTCTCTCTTGCACTCTATGTGTCAGCATGCATGGGCACCCCTGACAGAACAACATGAGCTCGATCACCAACTACCCATGATGCGCAACTTCACACTTCAGATTTCTGTGCTTCCTTGTTTCCCTACAGACTACCGATGTGATTTTGTTTCATGAACAATAGTTCTGCCTGGCATGTGCAAAATGGACAAGAAGCTGATTCCAGCCATTCAAAGCTTCCCAGTTCTAGAGGCCGACTACACACTGACCTCTGTCATTGGGTTGAAGCTCTGAAATCAATTTGAGTTTTTTTTTAATTAATGCTACCTAATTAGCGCTTGCTAGCTACCTAATTTAATGCATCAAAACAATGTAATGTTATGAAAAGGTAAATACCAAAGCAGTTCAATTCATAGCACATATGTTCCCTGAGAAAGACATATTCCTGTGCATTTATTGTATGTTGGGAATAAAATGCTCCTCACATCTGTGCTCTCATGCCACAGTGTTTATGTGGGAGTGTGTAATGCAGGTGCCTGATAGCAACCGAGCCCATAGGAAGGAACAGAGAGTGTCTGTTACGTGTAGCTCACAGGCGGACCCAGGCGCAGAATACAGAGGCAGAGACGGGCGAAAAGTTAACAGCTTTATTTTGCTGAGATCACCGGAGATGGGGATAGGCAGGCAGGCAGAGTCAGGCAAAGCAGGGGTCAGGATTACCAGGGTCTGAGGCAGACGAAGCAGACAGGGATCAGGCAAGGCAGAGTCAGGCAAGGCAGGAGTCCGATTAGCCAGGGTCAGAGGCAGACGAAGCAGACAGGGATCAGGCAAGGCAGAGTCAGGCAGAACAGAGATCAGATAACCGAGGAACCAAGAGAAGTAAAGCTAGAAAGTGATGTGATACATACAACAATCTGGCAAAGTGTGAGAGGAAG
>OOFE01047748.1:0-16286 GCA_900323365.1 Monocentris japonica
TCTTATGGACGAATCTGGGTTTGGTGGATGCCAGGAGAACGCTGCCTACCGGAATGCATAGTGCCTACTGTGAAGTTTGGTGGAGGAGGGATAATGGTCTGGGGCTGTTTTCAGGGTTTGGGCTTGGCCCCTTAGTTCCAGTGAAGGGTAGTCTTAATGCTATAGGAAACAAAGACATTTTAGCCAATTGGGCGCTTCCAACTTTGTGGCAACAGTTTGGGGAAGGCCCTTTGCTGTTCCAGCATGACTGTGCCCCTGTGCACAAAGCGAGGTCCATAAAGACATGGTTAGACGAGTTTGGTGTGGAGGAACCTGATTGGCCTGCACAGAGCCCTGACCTCAACCCCACTGAACACCTTTGGGAGGAATTAGAATGCCAATTGCGAGCCAGGCCTTCTCGTCCAACATCACTGCCTGACCTCACAAATGCTCTTTTGGCTGAATGGGCACAAATTCCCACAGACAGACTCCAAAAGCTTGTGGAAAGCCTTCCCAGAAGAGTGGCGGCTGTTGTAGCTGCAAAGGGGGGTCCCACTCCATATTAATGCCCATGGTTTTAGAATGGGATGTCCAGCAAGCTCATATAGGTGTGATGGTCAGGTGTCCACTGACTTTTGGCCATATAGTGTATCTGCTACAGTGGAAAAAAGATGTTGGTACAAAATGTCAAAAGTGCAGGAAAACTATTTTGTTCTTCTCATCATCTAGACTAATAATCGGGATCATAATAGCTAGCAAAATAAATGGGATTATAATTTCATCTGTAATCATGCAGCCTTAGAGAAATAGTCATCTACAGCCGATCTGAGTCAACTAGTATTTCCAAATAACTCTGAGCATTTATTTAAAGCTGCTTGGAGTAACCTCATGGGTAGGGTTTACCTCATTGGGACAATTCAGATAGTGTCAGAAAGTTGACAACCACAGACAAATATGCTAAACTAACAAATACTTCCTGTGATGGTCTACAATTTCTTGCACTCATTGTATTGCCCTATGTGGAAAACAAACCCATCTTGCATCCAAGAAATACCACAAAAGTTTTTGAAAGCACTATTTAGCCCAGGTCTGAGCTGTAGTTCATGATAGTATTTCCTTGTTCCCTAGATCTAAGTCCTAGATTTCCTAATGTTCAGTTCTTTTCATTCTTATCAAAGGAGAAATTGAAACTTGTAGTACTAATTATCTTAAAAGGCAAGATGTAAAGTCACATGGCATTGTGTTATTTGCCAGGTGGATTCTTCTCTGTCATTTTTGGATGGATTCGTGTCTGAGGCGTTGGCTGCTGGTGCTGCTCCATACAAGCCTCCCCATCAGCGACAAGAGGAACTAGCCCAATCAAAAGGTAAAACTCATTCAGTCTGTGCCAGATTTGTGCCAAACTAGTAACTACCTTGTTTTGATTTGCTCTGACTGTTTTGTTTCTTTCAGCTTTGAGCCTGGAGCCTTATGGCTTGTCCCTGCCTATCAGTATGTCCTCCTGCAGTATAGCAGACAGACAGTCTCCTACTCTGTTATCCTTGAGCTCGGGTTTATCAGGCAATAGCACTGATCTCTCACACAAAGGAGGGTACGTGGACACAACATGAACACTCCTAGTCTGACAATAATGGCACAATTATGCTAGCTTTCACAATACTGCATGTTTGGTTGCTGACCTATTGATTGATATCCCCTTTTGAAGTCATTTGGTGATACACTGTTGTTGTTTTAGCTCTTCGACTCTGAAACTGGATGGAGTGAAGAGGGTGTGGGGGAGGGACGGCTATCTGGCCCAGAGGGAACCTGTGGAGGAAAGCGCCCAAGTTGAGGTTCCCAGTCCCCTCTGGTCACCCAGCCAGCAGGGGGGGGCTGATAGCACACACAGCCAGACTCCCACTCCAACACCCACTCCTGAGCCTGAACAAGAGAAACAGCAGCTGGCCTCATCACTTTTTGTTGGCCTGGGCTCCCAAGGCTCTGTGTGTCTGGTGAGATTGCAAAATCTTCTCTATGGCTTGTCTCTGTCTCCCTGAAATGAATATTACAACAGGTATGTTGTGTTACAACTTAAAGTTTGCCTTCTAACAGATGGGAAAATCAGAGTCGACGCCCCAGAGATTCCGAAGAAAAGCCAAAAGTCAGGGCTCACCCTCGGGTGCCAGCGAGCAATCATCTAACTCCTCCCACTCTACTCATAGCACTGCGGATAACTTGCTGTGTAACAACCTACTAGACTCAACTACCACCTCAGAATCGGCTGTCTCAACACCCAAACAGACCTCCCCACTCTCTCAGGCCCTCACCACTACTAATGGCACCTGTGATGTAGAGAGGGATTCTGTTGAAGGGACAATTACTCGAAGCAGCCCCTCTCTCATCAGGGGTAAAGGTATGGTGACTGTTGATCCTACTGCACACAAAGACCCAGACAGACCCAAGGACTTATGTCTCAGCTCTCATATGCCTGAAGAGCTGTGTGGGCTATCCCACTCAGAAATTACCCCTCTCTGCTCCAGCCAAAGCCTGGCACTCTCAGCCTGTCATGTCCCGAAAGAGGATGCCTTACTACTAGTCATTTTCATTGCCAATTCCTCTGACTCTGCTGTTCAACAGACGCTACTTCAGATAGACTCCGAAGAACTTGAGGTAATTTATCGGGCAGAAAATTATTAGTAAACTTTAATATTCTCATCAATCTTTCATACTAAAGGAAGTTTTTTTTTTTGTTGTTTTTGTTTTTTAGGTATGTTGTGTGTCTGACAGTCCAGTGGAGGAGGTGAGAAGCCACAGTGTAGTAGTGTGCCAGTATTCCCTAATCATGAAGAGGCCCTCAGCTCACGTGGAAGTGGCTGGGATGGTGTCCTACCAGTTGCCTGTTGAAGAACCTCAGGCAATGCAGTTCTCATACAGACTCTCTCTAACCAATTTCATCAGGTACACTATTTTCTGCCTTCTTTATATTATTACGTACGACCTTGCAGACTCAAAGTGTATTAGTTGCTTACTTACTTTTGAGTCTCACATCTTCCTGCTCCTGTGTTGGAGCAGGCCTTTGACTGTGTCCACAGAGGAGTATGGTACAATGTGGCTGGCCTTCTCTCATGATACAAAGCAGAACCTGACGCTCTTAAATGATGGCCAAGATCCTCTCACAGCCACTCTGAATGTCCTGAGGAAGAAACTTCAGCTTCATATTGTTGACATCATAGGTGAACAGACCTTTATTTTCCCTCTCTGACTAAGTTGTCTTGTTGACCTCACACTCAGTTAATCAGTTGTTAGGATCATTACAGCCAAGATTATTTGATGTATGATTTAATATTTGATGTATTGAATAACATGATGTGTGCACATATTTAAAATTGCACGTGTATGTACAAGGTCCGAAGGTTTATGACATATAAGTAAGGAAGTAAACTTTATTTATATTGCACTTTTCTAAACTGTGGTTACAAAATGCTTCCCAATGGGATACTAGAAAAAGAAGATCACATAAAACAGTAGTGTTTTTCAGTTGGAAAAAGCATAATTGAACTAGCTTTTTTCTTTGTTGCTCAAAAGTCAAACGTGTCAAAAATAACACCTAAATTCTTAAAGGTAGACTTAACATTGGATGCCAATGGACCAAGACAATTACGTGAAATATTTTCAGTATAACAAGAACTTCAATTTTGTCAGAGTTCAGTTGGAGGAAATTGAGACATCCAATCCATAATAGGCACAAGGCAGTCATTTAACATAGCTAATATGTGTTAATTGTTAGCAGCAAATGTATCTATGAGTGTATTATATACTCATAGTAATTTACCTTTTATCTTTTTCCCTATAGGGCTGGAAGGTATTGTAGCTTGCCGGCTCCTCCAGGGTCAGCCATGTCTGATGCACTGCCGTATCCATGCAGATGCCTTGGCTGTCTGGCTGCGCTCCCCAGTCCCTGACCTGCCTGACTGCCTGCTGTACCACTGTCAGAGGGCTTTACAGGAGCACTGAACCCTCACTACAACACCTCCGCTGACTGACAACTAGGCACTCAACTTCTGAAGAGGAAGTTGCACAACATTGGCCTGATTGCAGTGACTGAAAGGAAGGCATAAAATGTTGTGCATCCTCATCTTCATAGTACACTGTTTACCATTGGGAGGTTCTGGTTTTATGTCCATGAATGATTTATCGGTTTTTAACAGGCAAATGGGTAGTTTACATCACATAATTACAATTTCTTGAGTCATTGCTGGTATTAACCTCAGGGGCAAGTGGAATTTATGTTAAATTCTTTAGTGGATGCCTGGTGTTTCAAAACAACACTAACAAACACAAATATGTCTTAAAATGACTGAATCATCGTTAGTGTGTGAAGTACATAGTTATGAAATATTTTTCTATCTCAAAGTGGAATATTGTGAATTTCCCTATGCCCCATGACAGTGCAGACTGTGCTAGTGAACATTCACATCTGTATTCCATAGCAAGTGAGATTTCGTCCTGCTTTCTAATTGACTTTGTTCGAGAATGAATTGGACAAGATGGCTGTATAGTAATCAAGATGATTTTCTAGGTATGTGGCTGCATTTTCTGGTTTAACAATAGATCTTTTGCTGCTTAGCTTTTTTGTGGAACTCACAGGAAAGATATTGGCATCAGCTCAAAGTGGATGTTTATTACAACACAATTTCATTGCTTCTAGTGTGTGTTTGGTTGAAGTAGTATCAGGAAAACTTAAAACACTGTACCTGGCAGTGATGCAGACTACCATTTACAGACTTGAGTCCGCTGCCTTTCAAAGGACTACCTGTTAGTCTTCACTGCTAACTAACATAATGAAAAAGAATTCACACTTTTGTTTGTCCAAAGGATTATGTTCATATTAACCTCGAAATACAGCAGTTTAACACGTATGACTCTTATGTCTTTGATGAGATTGACTATTAAGCTTGCTACTAGCTCACATTTCTGTCTCTTAATAAGAGTGGACAAGGTGTTATCGAGGAGTCCTTTTGCAGTGTCCATATTGTGTGTTTATGCTGAGGAGCAGCAGTAATTTTAGTTTTGCAGATGCTGCAATGTAATATGATTATCTATGCACTCATGTATTTGGTTTCACTACGTTCACAGGAGGTGGATTCTAGTCATCTTTGATTGTTATATTTTTGTATCAATGCAGTATTTCAAACATATTTATTGGATTTATATTCTTAACAAAAATATTTTATATTAAAAAAAAACATTCATTGTGCTTCATGTACTGTTTGGTTGCCCTGTGACAGATTTAGTCTACAGTTCATAGGACTTGTCTCAGCCTGTATTATTTCTTCCAACTTAATACTTTCTTTTTTGCTTGTGTGCTGGATTTGAAGCACAGTTTGAAACTAAAGACTTGTCTAAAACACAAATTCAGTCCAACGCCTTATGTTCTAATGCCAAGGTGGCGTGTTTGATTTGTGCCTGTGGTACAGATGAAGATCATTGTTTTTTAGAGTGTCTGTCATTACATTCTGCTAACTTATAAATAAAGTTGACACATGTAAAAGAACTTGCTTTTGACTGACTGATCATTGATTCAATAGAGGCTACTAGGCCATATGGAACAGATATATTGGATGTAAGGCAAAGGGTGAGGACATGACAATATAGAGAATACATTTTATTATTTGTTATATGTAATGGAACAAAAGATTTCTATTGTGTATTGAATGGATTTAATAATTGCTGCTTACTATATACATACTAAAATTACTAAAACCATGTGCTTTACGTCTAACTCACTCACTATACTGTAATGGTACTTTTGACAATATTTCATACAGATAACTGCCAAGGTAAAGGAAACGCTTCATGATTAAACACTATTATTTTTCTGCCATTTATGCCTTTATTTGATAGTTCACAGTGGAAAGAGACAGGAAAGAGTGGGAGAGAGAGGGGGTGACATGAGAAGGGTCCCAGGCTATAGGAATTGCATGGTATGCGCCTTAGCCAACTGAGCGTATTCTCATGTTTCATGTCAACAAAATACCAAAACAAATGATGGCATTCCATGTGGAGAAACACAATCACATCTAAGACCCAGACATTTGTAGAATCTATCCTAAGGCATCAGAGGCTCAGCAGGCCCAACTCTATTGAGACTCTTAACTTTGGTAATTCCTTTATTTTGGCAGTTACCTGTAGATTCAACATATACAACAACTACACATAGTTCTTCAACAAAAATCTAACATTGGCTTTGTCTCTCAGTGCTGATTATACTGAGTGTGTTGAAGCTGTGTCGCTCTAGGGATGAAGCGCATGGCCAGGCTGTGTTCGTCCTCCACAGGCTGCTGCGACAGGTTGTTGGTCTGCCGGATGTTGCTGAGGGTGCAGCCGAGGCGAGGGCACACTGTGTAGCGAGACAACAGCGTGACCAAGATGGCCTTCATCATCACCATGGCGATGTGCCTGCCCACGCAGGAACGAGGCCCACAACCAAAAGGCTGGAAGAAACGACTGGGCACCTGCCAGAGAGAGGAGGTAAAGAATGACCTGTTTTTCTGCAGACCCACACATTCTTGCATATCTTTCATCAGACTTACTATTTTGTCAAAGTTCTCCAGGCTGAATTCATTGGGTTTTAGGAAGAATTCAGTCTTATGCATTAGACCAATGTTGAGGATGATGTTGGTTCCTTTCGTAACTTTAATGCCCTCAATGTTGTCGTCTTCCAGAGCTTTTCGCATTGTGAAATCAACCACAGGATGGAACCTCAGAGACTCATTGATGAAGCTCTCTAGCACTTTCAAGTTTTGATAATCAATGTGCTCTGCATCTTTATTACCTGATAATGAGAATACAAGGAGGGTTTGTTAGAATTGTTTTATTTTTCACATGCCATAGAGTGAAGTTGTTAATCTGTCACTAGTCACCCAAGAGAGTGTTCATCTCCTCCACTATCCTCAGCTCTACTTCAGGGTTTTGTTTCAGCAGCATGAGCATGAAGAACAGGCTTATGGACAGGGTGTCAGGCGCCGCAATTACCATCTCCAACACACACTGTCTGACATTGTCTCCTGAGAGCTCTCCATGATTCTGTTCAACAGAAGAATGGACACACACACACACACACATTCAAAACAACCTCAGGACGGTTACTCTTTGAAACAGATAATATAGATTCATCAAAGGAGACAGACCTGAGCAAAGATTAGTTCTGATGCAAAGTCAAGATCATCATCCAGCTTCTCAGATTCAGCAATAGTCTTTCTTTTAATTTCAATGAGGCTTTCCATTGCATCCTGTAGTTCTTGGCTGTTAACACAAAAACAATTGATTAGGTATTAGAAATCATAAGCCAAATGTTCAATTCATGTAGTGTGTGAAGGTCTTACGCTGCTTTCTTATGCTTATTGTACAGCCATCCAATTTTGAAAAATATATCAGGCTTGATCAGGACTGTTTGCCAGGTCTCAAAGTAGTTTTGGATCTTCATTAGCAGGTCCTTTTCTGAGTTATGAACAGCAAAAAGACAACAGGTACAGAAAGCTACATGTTTCAAAACAAGAACTGGTCATTTATTTACCAGCAGAAAAAGCACTATAGTGGGACTATATGGTGTGTATGGAGAGTGAACACATGACTGACCATTAAGAGGAACCCGGAGGAACAGCCTATTAGAGATGTCCACCACTATGGACCTCAGCAGGTTGAGAGCATCCACATGGCCAGACAGGTCAGTCAACTCCTGCAGGCGGTCTAGGTGCTTGATTGTGGAGCTCTCACAGATTCCCACTGTTTGCTGAAGACCAGGTCCTGTGAGAGCTTCCATACCAAACAAAACAACCAAGTATTTCAAATACCGTGGTCAAAACAGTGCAAGGCAGAGGCAGCATTTCAGTCACTGTCAGACTTAAATCTACATGAAAGTATTTTTTGCATGAAAGTATTTTAATTTATTATTTTTGATAGTTGCAATGTGGAGAAATGGTTTCTATCTAGCTTTCTATCTAGTTAGCTAAGATGCTTGCTCACCTTTTGCAAAATATGTTCTCACTTTTTTCCAGAGTGGGACATCGCTGTTGAAAATGATACCTTTCCCTTTCATCCCAATACACTCCAGCCCTTTTTTGCTCCCAAATCTGGCTGTGTAATGGATGCTCCTCAGAACATGGTAGACTGCAGAGGACCTACAAAGGAAGCCTGGCTTTTATATCTCTCATTACTGATTCATTGCATAAACTGCAACTGCTGTAAATAAGTGGAGTGTAGAGAGGGATCTGAACAGGACTTGCTTGCTGAGAATGAGTGTGTCCTCGCCATTAATCCAGACGCGGACAATGTTGCCATATTTGTTGTTGTAGTAGTTGCTTGCTGTTCCTATCCCGGTCCAGATGAACCTGATATAGGTAAGAATAGGGCCAAATCCTGCACAGAAGGCAGGACCTGGCAGAGACCAGAGAGAGAAACATAATAATTTGGACCAGTAGGGTGATGTAGTAAGCAGAGAGGCCACCCTTCAACTGCAGGATCCCAATTCAAATCCCCATGACGGCAAGTATCCACCCTGCTGGAGTGTCCTTGAGCAAGACACTGAATCCCTACCATCTTAAGAGGAGTTGTTCTGTAGCTTTACTCTAACCTCCATGTGGTGGGGGACAAGCAAAAAATGGATTTCCTCTTTGGGACTCAATAAATTATTATTACATTCATAAAGTGCTGCACTGCAATGTTAAAAACTGCAAGGTCAGAACCGTGAAAGAGAAAACCCTATTTCTGACACTCCCAAACACCCCATTCACAGATGTGAATGACTTTATTTTGTAAAACCTGAAATTTGTTACCTGGTGTGTATGGCCGGTTTGTTCTGCTCCAGGCAGTGAAGAGCAGGAGGCAGAGCAGCAGAAGCAGAAGAGCGGTGACACCAGAAACCATATGAGCCACGATGGGGCTCATGATGAGAGTCTCCAGAGGCAACATTCCCTTCATAACTCTAGCCTGGAACACACCTGAGTGAAAACATTATATCTGCCCACAGAAAGAGTTGGACCTGCGCTCATAAAGCTAGTACCTCCTTAAGCCCATAGACAAATCATTTTCATCCATTAGTCAAAACAAAAAAGGAAAGGAACCTTAAACTCTGGACAGCATTTGCTTTTTCATCTCTTTTAGTGCTCTTGTCCTTCGGTATTGGGATGCAAGGTAGTGTTCTCACATAATGAAACCAAAACACACCCACATAAGCCTTTTCACAATGACCTATTGTTGTTCTTTGACAGCTGTGTGATAAAGGTATAGTAATTAGATTCCACATCTAAGATCACTATCGTCAGCTGAGGGCGGCAGACAGATTCTTCCTTGATCCTTTAATGTTATTACAAATCCTATACTCATACTCAAAAGATTACTGTATTCTATCAGTCTATGTCAGTTTTGATTAATTTTACATCTTTATGATCTAAGGTAATATCTTTACTACTCAAGCAATTTTTAACTCCTCATTAACAAATTATCAAAGAATGATACTTACTTTTCTTGTCCTTTACTTCTCCAGACCAGCTGAAGTGCAGTTTGTGTGGGACCCTGAAATGTACTGCTTCCTTCTCTGGTTTTAAAGATGATCAGCATTCCTTTGACAAATAAATCACAGTGATTCAAGTGTTTATATATCCTTGGTTAAGCTTTCACCAGTCCAGTCATACTGGTTGCCTAGACACACTACCAATTTGGGGTTACAAGTACCATTAAAAGGCAGAACATTGTACAGCAGACTCAAAGGCAGGACAATAGGGCACATCTGAACCAGAAAACAGACCCAAAATGAACAAAAACACTGATTTTTATTTTATGAGAATGCAAAGGCCTCTGGTCTTTCATCATTTGTTCTCATCATTCATTTTTTGAGACAGGCTTACTTCACCTTTATCTTTGTTCAAAAGAAAGAAACCCCACTGTCCAATTCATTAACTGAAAAACCCTTTCAGGAGGAAATTAATTAGCTAGGTCAGGCTGACCCATGTCAAAGGGAGTAGGGTTTTAACCAGTGATTCAATTAGAGAGGAAACTAGGGCATGGAAAATGTGATGTAATGATTTCAAATTGTTTTAATCTATGGCATTTCATCTAATGATGCTGTTAATATGATTATCAACATTATACAACTTGGAAATAAAGCATTCAAGTGAAAATGGAGGGGAAAGTAGTGCTCACACAGAGGTTGTCTGTCTACAATGACAGGTCATTCAAGTTCACTACCTATGAATAGCTGGTATGTTGTTAATCAAGATATTGGCCTCTTATATCCCAAGGTCTTTCCTAGTTGTCATGGAGACTAAACCCCAAGGATGAGGTCTTTTTAGAATTGAAGACACATCAATATTCTTACTGGTGCACCAGTTCTCATGGAAACATCTATACATATACTGATCAAGTCTGTGTTTGGACACTGAAATAAGTAAAAAACATGTTCTAAGTTCTATTTATAAAAGGGAGTTTTTGGGACCCACACACACACACACACACTGTCTCTTATTGAAAGTGCTCTGAAAGCTCTCTTGTGGATCCAAAGAATGTTTCCCTTGTTCAGAAATTTCTTTTATTCCACTTCCATGTAATTTGGTGTTAGATGGACAGGCTACAAAATTGTCAGAAAGAACACCAGAATGACGAGAATGCACTATGCATGATACTGTGTGTAGAACGTCACTCCTGAAATATGTGCATTTGCTGCTTATAAGTCAAGGAGGCCTACAGAACTGTTTCCCAGATGCTTATAGTTGCGCAATCCATCATGTGTTTCCCCCTGTAGTTACAGACTGATTCTAACATGTTTTTTTCTGCAACAGCTCGAGCGTAGTTTCCTTCTGACGTCTGTCTTATGAGTTGGCATGTGTTCAGTTATGTGCTGTATGCACTTGTGAATGTTAAAGCCCAGCTCACTCTGTATTGGAGGACCAGGAGAAGGGGAAGCAGTATGAAGGACAGGAGTAGCGTTGGTCTTCCATGGACTCTGCAACTGCTGCTGCACTGCTGGTCCTGAGTGCAGCAGGCTTGGTGTTCCTGCTGGTTCAGCACAGGGACCTGACAGACCACCTTGTTAGGTTGGATGCCCAAATGCAGGTGCTGTCACAGAGCTGTAGGCTACAAGCAGGAATCCTCCGGACCACCGAGCCGGGAGAGGCAGGGCAGTTGAAGCAGCTCCTCCGCAGTAGAAGGAGCCGAGGAGGAGAATCAGCACAAAGCCATGGCAGAGAGAAGAAGGATATGCTGATGATGATGACATACTCTATGGTCCCTGTAAGATACTGATCCTTTTGAAAATATACTGTGAAGTGGTGAATATTAGAGGCTGTTTCTCTGAATTTCAGGAATGATTTATTATTATTATTCAACCCTGTAAACATGGAAAAAGAAATAAATTAGTGAATTTATGATTGCTGTCATTATGAGAGAGAACAGTGGAGGAATCAACATGAAGTGTTTTCACTCTCATTTCCTCTTTTTCCCCTTGTGGGATAAGAAAAGTGTCCATTTGATGCAAAGAATAATACTCTGAAGTCCAAGAATCTGCTACAGTGATTAAGAAGCGGTCTGTTTTTCCAGTGAGTGTTTCCTGGGGAAATACCTTGAGCAGAGGAGCATGACTGTTGCTTGGTCTTCCATCTGCCATGCTCACATCATCTGGGAATTGGCATTGCTTCAGAGGAGGTCAACACATTTATCAGTGCTACACAATTATTAATAGAAATAAACCAATAGAAAACAATGGAATAAATAAACAATAGAAATGTCAGGTTCATTATCAGGTTTACTGATATGGTTTTCACTCACTAAATCCATGTAGGGAATAATACTATTACTATTACTACTACTACTACTATTACTACTACTGATAATTGGATTATTATTACCAATTATCACAACAGTTACAAACTGCTTTACAGGATAGGCTCATGATGGGCTCATGAGGCAAAAGCTCATAGAAATATAGGTAAGGTCTAGTTCAAAATGTGTTTTAAAGCTGAACAA
This sequence comes from Monocentris japonica, assembly GCA_900323365.1. Classification (NCBI taxonomy): domain Eukaryota; kingdom Metazoa; phylum Chordata; class Actinopteri; order Trachichthyiformes; family Monocentridae; genus Monocentris; species Monocentris japonica. The sequence continues at coordinate 11,977 of OOFE01047748.1, forward strand.
TAAAATGTTTAAATCAATCCTGGTGGACGATTGCACTGGTAGCCCATGAAGTGAAGCTAAATTGGCAGTAATGTGCTGTCTCTTAGATCCCAACTGTAATAAAAAGAAACAACATAAAAATATGGATCACAGTTTTTAAGTGATTAAGTGACAGAAATTCTCTAATTTTGGAAAGGCTCCTGAGTTGTACTGCACAACTATGTTAAGCTATTTGTCCAGATGTAGCTTGAAATTAAAAATGACTCCAGGATTTCAAGCTACATGAGTAGAGAGCAGCCAAGATGTTTTTCGAACTGAGAGCTAACAGCAGGCCTGATAATAGTAACTTCAGACTTTAGTTAAGTAAAACAATCAAAAAATGCCCCTTAGGTTTACAGATAGGTACAACTGGGTATGGGCATCCCGTCACACTCTCATTGTTGGTTCATCGGTAAGTTAATTCCAAATAACATTTAATTCATTGACTCTCTCTGTTTTGCTTTATTTCAGCTTAAAATCTTTGTAGATCTATGTAACAGCTCCAGAGGGATTTGTTTAACAGGTACACTTCATGAATATGCTCTGTTCAAAACCTAATGTGTTGATGATGGCAACTGTCCTTGGTTCTTCATTGATATGCTTTACGTAAAATGTTGTTCATTCATATATCTTTTATTACAGGCCCACCTGGACCCCCAGGTAAAAACACGCATTCTGACTGACTCTATCATCTACCTCAAGTTATCATGGTATTTGTTACTTCATTCATACTTCATTTGTTACCCATAACACTTTTGCTCAGGTTTGCCTGGGCAGGACGGTTTACCAGGACCACCGGGTGAGCCTGGGTTGGAGGGAAGACGAGGAAGAAGGGGTAAGAGATCCTGTGATCCTGTGACTCCATGTAGTGGAGCTTTGGTAGCACAGCCCTGTAGACGGACCCCTATAGGAAGATCCAATGTATACAAGAGACAAATCCACCCTGAAATAGAATTCACATATAATTTAAACAATCTTGGCTTGTTCAACTACTGTTTCTTAAAATGAATAGCCCTTCCAACACTACAATTCACAAAGCCAAGACTGTAATCAGTTTGCCACCAAAAGACACATTCTGTGGTGGCTCCATTGGGATAGTGTGGGAGATTGATTTTGGGAGCTCATAATGTTGACTGGACCAATTACACTTCATATTTCATTGAAGTCTTACCTGTTCTGCACCAGAAAATGTGGCCATATAGCACGAAGAGAAAGTTGTTCATGTTTACAAATTTGTGATCAACTGTGATCATAGGAATAACACATGGGAATCCTGCTTTAGGTTGGATTTTCATGTTAACACCTAAATCAACTTTTTAAATGAATGACAACTCATATCAATGCCCACATTGTCCAGGACCCCCTGGTGAAAAGGGAGAGCCAGGACCTAAAGGAGACACTGGGCCACCAGGACAGAAAGGCGAGACCTCCAATGATGTTATCAGTGAGTGTAAGAGATGACAATGTACCCTACCTGACATGAATTATGTGATGGGCACGAAGGGGACATTTAATTGGGCAAATTGGTTCAGATAGAAAATTTCCCTTTAATGTCACAAGTCAGTGTGGAGTATATTCAGATCATAAATCACCCAGATTAATCCTATCTTCTGATAAGACCCTGTGTGATTGATCAGCAGTGTTGTTCAGCAGCTCAGTCTACCATGTATATGTTGTATCTGTATTTGAAGGTCCTCCTGGCCCAAGGGGACCACCTGGTCCTGCAGGTCCACCCGGTCCACCTGGTCCATCTGGCCAGAATGGGTTCCCAGAGGAAACAGCAAATAGGACCATCACAGCACACATCCATGAAACCAACACACCTATGGGTAGGAACCGCCATGTTTCATCTTCACTACCAAATGACTCCAATCTTTGAAAATCAGCAAAGAATGACATAAAGGCTTGGATATCAACACAATGACATCGATTGCTGTTCATTATTACTTCTTTTTCAATACATAATTATCCCTAGTCCTTCTGTAAAATAACTATTTTGTTGATTGTATATGGTTATTGATTTTTCATCTGCATATTGGCTTCACTCATTATGATAGTTCACATAAATTATATTTCCATTTCTTCTCTACAAATTTAGCTACATCTCCTTTCCTGACTAGTGATGACTTGAATGAAACCAACACAGAAAATATTAGCGACTCACCAAATAACATGACTGGTAGGAAATCATTTAGTTTAAATAAAACATATAACAATGATTTAGGGATTCAAATAACTCTTCAAATGTATTAGCAAAATACATTCTCAATTTGTGTAATCTCTGTACAATCCCACCTACTTGAATCTCATCTTTCTTTCCACAGAATCGCCATCAACATTTCCTACCGATGATGCCTGGAACGTGATTTACTCTGAGAAAGTTCTCGACACAAATACAGAATCTGGTAGGCATCCATTTTGAAAGGTCGGAAGATTTCATGTACAATTCTCTTTATTGATTTTATTGAACAGTTTTTATTCAAAGTAATTTCAGTACCCTCTAATTCCATAACCTTGTTTAGTATGATCTAGGAATGTAACATCATTCAATCAACTCATGACCAGGTTCAATACAATATTAGATTGATGACATAAGAAATAATGTTAAAAATAAAACAAAGGTGCCTGCAAAGGATCAAGATTAGGCTTGGTTACTTGTTATGGACAACGCCTTGTTATGTTGGCATGAAATTGTGATATTTGTGAATATTCTATTTCAGTTGTAGTTAGTCATATTGGATTATGGCTATAACTAATATCATCATCCATGTTCTTGTGTTCTTGTTCTTGTATCTTACGAATACGGGCCACACACAGTCATCAAACAACTTGAGCACCTCCTGCTTTTGCATACTTTGCATGGAATGGAAATAAAATAATATTTATTCAGTACATTCTCAGTTTGACAAAGCATATTATTTCATATTACAATTGCGCAACACTCAATTGTCACGTCTACTATTGAAATGTACTGATAACATTCACCCCTGCCCAGGATGTGATGCAACTCTTGTGCCATAATCTAGGTTGAGCGTCCACACCAAGCCCAAAGCAGATGTCAAAAGAATGAAGCACTGAACCACAAATGGTTACCGTAGAGCAGTGGTTCTCAATCATGTGCCAAGAGCCTGCAGGTTTTCCAACCAATCACTACATCAAGTGATTTCACTAATTAATTCCCCTCTCTGGTTGAAGGTGTTCAAATCAGTGAAATCAGCTGCTCTAGTTTTTGGTTGTAATGACCAACTCAGGTACACCTGAACCAATTTTTTCATGATACTTTAATTGGTTCAGGTGTGCCTGAGTAGAGCTGGAGCTAAAACCTGCAGGACAGGGGGATTGAGATTGATTGGATTGAGAGCCACTGCCTTAGAGGACACCAGGCTGCACTGTTATGAATCTAAAACAGACGTCAGACATGCAACACCATTCACTCTACATATACACCGTATACTATATACACTGATCAGCCACAACATTAAAACCACTGACAGGTGAAGTGAATAACATCGATTACATCGATTACAATATCTTGTTACAATGGCACCTATCAAGGGGTGGGATATATTGGGAAGCAAGTGAACAGTCAGTTCTTGAAGTTGATGTGTTGGAAGCAGGAAAAATGGGCAAGCGTAAGGATCTGAGCGACTTTGACAAGGGCTAAATTGTGATGGCTAGACGACTGGGTCAGAGCATCTCCAAAACGACAGGTCTTGTGGGGTGTTCCCGGTATGCAGTGGTTCGTACCCACCAAAAGTGGTCCAAGGAAGGACAACCGGTGAACCAGTGACAGCGTCATGGGTGCCAAAGGCTCATTGATGCACGTGGGGAGCGAAGGCTAGCCCGTCTGGTCCGATCCCACAGAAGAGCTACTGTAGCACAAATTGCTGAAAACGTTAATGCTGGCTATGATAGAAAGGTGTCAGAACACACAGTGTATCGCAGCTTGCTACGTATGGGGCTGCGTAGCCGCATGCTGACCCCTGTCCACCCCCGAAAGCTCCTACAATGGGCACGTGAGTCAGAACTGGACCATGGAGCAATGGAAGAAGGTGGCCTGGTCTGATGAATCATGTTTTCTTTTACATCATGTGGATGGCCGGGTGCGTGTGCGTTGTTTACCTGGAGAAGAGATGGCACCAGGATGCACTATGGGAAGCAGGCAAGCCGGCAGAGGCAGTGTGATGCTCTGGGCAATGTTCTGCTGGGAAACCTTGGGTCCTGGCATTCATGTGGATGTTACTTTGACACGTTACCACCTACCTAAACATTGTTGCAGACCAAGTACACCC
>OOFE01047767.1:0-12103 GCA_900323365.1 Monocentris japonica
CACACACACACACACATACACCTATCTACCTGCACCTACTTCCTCCTTCGGTCTGATGAGTGCAGAAACAATATCTCACTACACTATGAGACCACAACACATGGTGCACACACACACACACACACACACACACACACACACACACTTTGAGGCAGGATGAATACTGCTTACACACCAGACCAGACAACAAAATGATCCCCTTAAGCCCGCTGGTTGTCAAAGCTCTCCTCTCACCTGAGCTGGTTTCTGGTCCGTCTGTTGGACGATTTCACCTTGATGATCAACTTGGGCTGCCGCCTGGCCTGGAGCATCTGCTGGAAGACACTAGCTGGAGCTGGGGGGGGGAGGAGGTGACACACTCTATAAATACACTTTCTGACTGGAAGGGAGTCAGTGATGATCTCTGCTTTGTCTGCTTACCTCCTCTGGTTACTGAGGTCTCCACCATGACGTCTTTCTCATAGGGAGTTCCACCGTTGACTGGTAGCTCATAGGTCCTACACACAGATCAACGACAAAATCTATGAACAAGAATGGAGCTAATGGGGGTATTGAATAGAACACAAAGTTCAACACTACAATGTATTAAGTAAAAATATATGAATGAAAGAATATGAGAAATCTGAATTTACAGTATATGTGTGTAATCTGCAGAATAAACAGACAAAGAACATTAATGAAAAAATATGAATAACATGGGACTAAATGTAGGATGAAAACAAATGAAGATGAAAACAAATGAAGATGAAAACAAATGAAGATGAAAATAAATGAAGATGAAAACAAATGAAGATGAAAACAAATGAAGATGAAAATAAATGAAAATGAAAACAAATGAAGATGAAAACAAATGAAGATGAAAATAAATGAAGATGAAAACAAATGAAGATGAAAACAAATGAAGATGAAAATAAATGAAGATGAAAACAAATGAAGATGAAAATAAATGAAGATGAAAACAAATGAAGATGAAAACAAATGAAGATGAAAATAAATGAAGATGAAAACAAATGAAGATGAAAATAAATGAAGATGAAAATAAAGGAGTAAATATGGGAGATTTTTTTTAACAGTGAATTCATAGCATATATACAGGTCACACACTGATGTCACACACTGCTGAAGATCTACTGAAGTGGTAATACTGAGCTTGTACACTTGCATGCTTGTGTGTGCTTATGTCCATACCCATACGTGCGCACGTGTGCATGTGCGTGTACGCGCGCGTGTGTGCGTGTGTGCGTGTGTGTGTGTGTGTGTGTGTATACCTAGCGGGGAGTGGATGTCCGGCGTCGTCAGTCAGTTTGAGGAAGGCCCAACCACAGCTCAGGTCTCCTCTCTCTCCTGTGGACTGAAACACAGCAAATCACAACCACCACTTCCCATACATGATGTTGATCAGTGTGTTATCCGTTCACTTGTCCCAAACCACCAATAACATTAGTAGCACTCCATTCCACTGTAGCTTATCTCCTTTGACTTTCACCATCACTATCACACACACACACACACAATGGCTAGGTGTGTTTGCCTTACATTCCGTATAAAGGTAACTCCCAGTTCAAAAAGGATTCCCAGGTCAGGAGAGCCAGAGCTGCAGCGCAGGAAACAGTCTCCATCTAGGAGGGTGGGTAGGATACCTGACATCTAGAAAACACACACACACACACACGTTTCAACTTTGCAGCTTGGACAGAAAATAAACTCCACTCAAGTTTGAGTGCAGGGAGGTGAGCAAAGTGCACATCACCTGACCCGAGCACAGAAAAAACAGAATACTCTCTGCTGCAATGCTCCTAATGTTGGAAACATGAGGGTGGTCGCCTGCGTCTTCGTACCCTTGGGGAGAAGGCCCAGGTCTTGGGACTCTTGGAGCTGTAGGTTGCTCTCACTGTGTGGATGTTACTCAACACCTGAAACACAAACACAGTTCATGCAAGGACAGGACAGAATAAGAGAGTACAGTCCATACAACAGGGTAGATTCACAGAGTCCAGCCAGCCATACTGACCTTGAATTCAGAAAAACCCACCTGAGTTCCATCGAAGGCACAGAGGCGAATGTGTCTGCTGAGGACCTGAACTCCAACCCCAGGAGTAGGAATCATCCTGCAGCTCCACAGAGTGAAGCAAACACTAGTCCTGACCTGACGAGACCGAACCTACAGGAGGAGAGGAGAGGAGAGGAGAGGAGAGGAACTTGTGACAGGCTCGAAATACTAGGCCACCCTGTCAACACACACACACATACACACACACACACACACACAGAGTGGAGGATGTCTGTCTCACCCTGCCCGTGTCTGGGTCCAGGAAGAGGTCTCTAAAGGAGAGCTGTGATTGGCTGAGCTCAGGCTGAATGAAATGACTTCCTCTGTATGTCAGCCCTGGAGAAAGAGGTTGTAAATGGTTCAAGTTGAATTACATGAAAAAGCAGAAATAGGTGAAATCAGTGAAAAGTTTCTGGTAGTAGTATTAGTATTAGTGGTGATAGTATCAACTTTAGGTAGTCTTGTTTGTGCTATGACAACCTACCCATATACCACACTCAACATTTAGGGCCATGAACTAACATTTGACCTTTATCGACCTTTATTGGCAACCAGTAGGAATTGCAACAGCATTGATAGAACTTATCTCCTCCCCAGCTGGCCAAGTAATCGTCATTGATTATTGGTTATTGATCAAGAACGCCATCAACATATTATGGCCTGTGTGAGTGTGTGTGTGTGTGCACGCTGACCTTCCTCCACCAGCAGTTTATTGAGAGTTGATGGTCTAAATCCTGAAGGGATGGCCCCCATGGCAGACAGCACATCGGTCGCATCAATCTGCCAACACACACACACACACACACACACACACAGTAAAAATCCACAATGCACTGCAAAATCCATATCTGTTGAGAGAAGAATCAACAGTAGCAGCAGGGTCTTACTTCTGTCAAAGCCTTTCTGACAGTGGACCAGGTGGAAGGAGAAGCAGCGCTGTTGAAGAGGAGCAGAGAGTCACTGACACTGATAAAGATAAACTACTATGATCTACTATGATCTACTATGATCTACTATGATCATCATTCAACTAAATACTCTGTTTTAATAATTGATGGTCCTGGTCTTCCAGGTAAAAGGCAGTCTACCGTTTCACTTCACCATTCTGCCGCCCAAGGGACACTGATTCAGGATCAGTGGCCAGAGGCTTTTGACCATATCGCTCTGAGTAAGCAAACTGATTCAAGACCCTTTGGAAACAGTACGCAGGAAAGCCATACCTCCAGCTGGTTAGGAAGGAGAGCCTCACCTCAGTTTCCCTTGGGTTTCAGTCAGTTCTTCACCATCCTCCTCCTCCTCATCATCATCATCACCATCGTCATTGTCATCGTCATGGTTATCATCTTCATCATCTCCACCAGAACCGCTCTGAAATGTGCTGGTACTGTGAGTGGTTTTGATTGAGTCACCAGTTTTACATGCATGGATTCAAGGTAGCTGAACTAGACTTCAGTCAAGGGTTCAGGTTGACGGTTCTTCACCTCTTTCAGTACGTTCACATTCAAGATTATCATCAGCAACTGTAACACCAAATGAAGGGTTTCGTTCCAAAACCCTACACTGGAAGGAAACTAGAGCAGCAGGCTTGTGACAGAAAGGTTGTGGGTTCAAATCCCAGACCAGCTGGAAAATCTTGGTTGGGGTAAGAGAGTGGGTAAGGCTCTACCATAAAGGCGCCCTTGAGCAAGGCACTTCAGTACAGAACTGTGGTTGTTCTGGGCAGCTTTTAGGTGTGTGTGAATCAGCCATGGACAAATAAAGTTTAAACACGTCTTCAGCTTCAGGAACTTCAATAAACACCATTCCGCTATCATTTTATAGATGGTAAAATGTGATATCTCATATTGGACAAAAGCCCTTCAGATGAACTAAACAGTGGATGCTTGTTATTATGTTGTTACTAGATGAATAACAGTCAGTCCAACTACGGGACACTTGACTATCGTGCTGCTGTTAACTGGTTGTTACCTTCAGGTAGGTTTTAGGGACGACTCCTCTGTTGCCTTTAGTGTCCTGAGCCAGCCACCATCCATCTGCCGTCTTCCTGATGATCCTCAATACCTCACCCCTCTGTAACAGCAGGGTGACAAACTAGTCATTACTGTGCAACATTACATTAATTCATCACTAAAAAACCAAACTCCTGAATGAAGGGTTTCTCTCTAATGCATGATGAAAGTCCCCATGAGATGAACAGTGGATCTGAAGATCAAATATGGGAGGAGGTTTTGCTAGTTGAAGGGATGTGCACCTCAGTTACGCTGAAAGGTTTTTGTTGTTTTCTAACGGAGTTCATCTTGTTAAAGGGGCGATATGATTTTTACTGCCCCATAGCACAAAATGACATCACCATTAGAGGTCGATAGAGGTCATAGATTACTTGAAGTAACAATGATGGAAAACACATTACAAGGCGTTGTAAGTTGCTCACCTGAACAGACAGATCTCCCTCCTGTTCTCCTTTGAAGTCGCTGAGGGCTGTGTAGATGTCAGGCTCTGACTGAGAAGGCGGTTTCACAGCTCTCTTCACATCTTCATCATTGTCGTCAACACTGGCATCGTCGTCATCATTGTCGTCGTTATCATCATCATCATCATCATCGTCATCATCGTCATCATCATTATCTTCCTCACTATCTTCCTTTGGGGCGTCACTGTGGATCAAAAATTGACCATGTGAAAAATTATTTCAAAACTTTGGAAAAGACACCAAACTAAACTTTACAGCCTCTGGGGACATCAAGGCCTCAAGGCTGTGATAACTGACAAACATCATTTGACGTTTCTATGGCAACTCCTCAGATTTATATTAGATTTGATGAAACCTGAGAATGATCTTCGTGGCGAAATTGAGTCATTGCAGCAGCAAGAATAGAATATAGATAAGAATAGAACAAGAAGAGAGAACATGATAGAACACAATGTAATATTACAAACTATCATATCAGTTATCATATTTTCGTTACTGACCCTGTTGCTGTGCTGGGTCCTGGTGGTGAAAGCTCCAGGAAGAGGCTGTTCAGGCGCTCCATGATGCCCTGCAGTCGCCTCTCCTCTTCACGCTTCCTCTCATCGTAGTTCCCTACCGGAGCCGGCTCATCAGCCTGACGGCAGAGTAAACAGCAGATGAGGAATTCACTTCAGCTAGTCTAAAAGGGCAATAAGGCGGGAAGATAGACAACTGCCCCACACCACAAAATGACCAACTGCCCCACACCCACTGAGATTCCTGGCTTTCAAAACTCACTTTCCAGCCCGTACTCTGCTTTGGAACAAATACACTCTTTGGTATTTCAAGACACTCCTGATATCACACCTACTTACAGCTTAACATGTGACTTCATTGTTTTTGTCAATTACAGGCCACCGTCACTGAGCGGGGGAGCAAGGAATAGCTCTTTCAATGTGTTACAATTCCTACTGGCTGCCAACAGAGGTCGATAAAGGTCACAGATGACTTAATGCCCCTTTAAATGTCAGCTTTAACAGAACAGAACAATATACAGTATATAATAGTATTGAACAGTATATGATATTGATGAAGTTTATTCTTCTGTTGCACTCCTTGTAAGTTGCTCTGGATAAGAAGCTAAATGCCTAAAATTTCAAATGCACCAACTGGAAACAACTTATTTAGGCTTAAGCATGATTCACAAGTAGTCTGGAAGAGCAGCCCAAACCTTGGTCAGCTTCTTGAGGGTTCCCACTGTCTTCTCCGCTGAAGTCTGCAGTTCCTGACATCTGTTTGGAATTGGACACACTTTTCATTAACATCAAATCTTAAAGTGCTTTACAAGAGAAAGACAATTAAAAACAACTTAAATACAACAGGAAGAAAAAAAAGAAGCAAAAGAGGTAAAAGCGGCGTAAGATAATAAGCATTAGAATGAACATGAGGGACGTCATTTCCCTTCGCCAGCTCGGGTCCCTGTGGGTCTGTTGGAGTCGGTTACCTCTGTAATGCCTCCTCGGTGTTTCCACGACGACTCTGCACATGCTTCACCAGACTGTCAACCTGCGTGAGAGAATCAGTGGAGAGGACAGGATAGTCATCAAAGGTCTGCCGACACCACTCCCCCTCCACTTACTAAAGCAGTCAGTGGTTGAATTAACAACCCAAGAGTCTGACAGGGTGATAGCCGACAAGGCACGTCTGCACGTTCTACACACATTTCTGCACACGTTATATACTGTATACACTGTCATGAACTCTTCTGCAAATGAAAGCATTTGTTCTCTCTGAACAGGCTTCAGCAGAGCCTCAGTCAGTGGGAACAGCCCCGACAAAGTCTTAGCTGAATGTCAGGGAGTGAATAAAGACTTAAAACGGCAGAAACATCAATAATAAAGACTTGTATGGAGACAAGGGTGCACATGAGGAATTCATTTCAGAAAACTGACTTCCTTCCCCAAAGTTCACCATTTCTTTTGAATTGTGTGCTGTCAATCATTTTGTCAGAGAGGATGTCACTTTTTCTCTTCATGTTCATCATTTTAAAAATGTAAAAATCAAAGAATGTGATGTGTAGACTCTCATGAGTCCCGTCATTGGCCATGTGTTCACAGTTGCAGAGCAGACATACACACTCTATTGTATGAGGAGAACGTCACGCAAAACTCACGCACTCACGTCATGCATTCAACAATCGTACAGTTTAAGGTCGCCTTGCTTCTCGACACATGTGCACACCTCGTAGACTTAAGACATTTTACAAATCTGTAGTGGCTTCTGGTAAACTCGGCATACAACTTTGGGGCACACAAACTTTACTTTGATAAAAATGTAACTTTTATCGTTCGTTACACTGCTCGTTACAGCAAACCACGGTGTATTTTCGTGGAAGAAGACTGGGAACAACAGGCTAGCCAAATCCAAAAGTAGACTAAAGCCTGCTTGGTGCATTAGATACATGCCGAGTTGAAGAGTGGATCACAACCACTTGTAAAGGTTGTAATTCATCTTCTACGAGTTGCAGATATTTACTGATTTACAATGCAACATTAAACTGGCAGATTTTTTTGAATGGAGATGCTATTACGGTTTCCTCCTCCATACAAGAGAGAGCGGTACGGACTAGCTCAAGCCTTACATGAAGCTAGGGCCAGTTTAGCTGGTGAACTGTCAGGTTACTGGTTCCAGTGGAAACAAACTATTCACATGGTTGATCTAATGTGTTAACGCCAGACGTTTTGCTAACAGCGATTAAACTAACGACAAACCGTTTGCTCAACCGTTAAGTCCGACTTCAGCGCAAATAAATCCACATGCAGGTATATTTTAGTAACGAACCTGTTTTTTGATGTCGTCTGCCTCTCTCTGCACAAGTTGCAAAGGGCCTTTTCTTTTTGGTGGCATTTGCACTGAGGTTTAAAAAAACAAAACCATTTATTAGCAGCGCTTCAAGCTAGCTACTGGGCAGGAGGCAGAAACGTCTACTGGTCGCTAGGCAACCGGCGTCCTTTTTCTTCTTCTTGGGGTTTCCGGCGGACTTGATACTGGTTGGCATTTTGCTGCCACCTGCTGTTTGTTTTGTATATTACACACTGCTCTTGTCTGTTCAGGAAAGGGGAATGTCGTGTTTCAGATCTCGTCAAAGCGTCTTTTTTAGACAAATGAAGGTGAATGTGTTGCAGTGACTCAAGAATTCCCATTTTAAACATCCATGCAGCTTCATTTTAGCACAGAAAGCTACAAGAATGAAGACGTTAGTAAATGGTAATCATGTATCTGCATTTTTTGACGACCTTGGTGTAAGCTTGCTTTGATTGTGACAGCTTGGCTATTGTGGCAGTATAGTGGATTTAAGAAATGTCAATGCCAGGATGAAAAGCCTTGTTTATAAGTGATTGGATACTCATCGGTTATTACTGTGTTAGAAGTAACTCCAGTAGAGCTGTAGAAGTAATATCATATGCTGGCATGTCTGCTGATCCTTTGACTCACTTTATTTTTTTGTGATACTCTATCTATCCCCCACAGGAGAAATGAGTCTTTTCTCTTTCCCTCCACAGGAAGGTCAGAGGTCAGGATCATCTTCAGAGCAGCACCCTGGAGCTGGCAGCGATACTGGCCCAGCCCAAGTGTGCAAGGGCTCAGTCCTCGAGTCCAAAGGGTGCAGTCTGGGATTGGGCCTCAGTGCCTTGCTTAAGGACACTTGAGCAGGGAGGATGCTGGCTGTCTTGAACCCGACCCGGTCTTATAACGCGTAGGTCACAAAGTCTCACACAAACTGAAAATTCTTAGAAATTCTTAGAATAAAAACAGCACCACTCCTGTTTGATGCAAAAGGAAATGCATTTCATTCATTTATGTATGCCAGTCTATGTAGAGAGTCATGCCAAGAAGGACAGGCAGGGGGCAGACTAAAGTCTGTCCTGTTGTCAGATGGATCCCCCCCATCCTCCTGTAGCCTCCTCCACACTGGGGAGCGGCAGGGCATTGCGAGGGGCGGCGTACTCGGCCATGTTGGGGAGTCCAGACACCACACAGCAGCTGAGGGCACTGCGGAAGATCTCCATGTCTGGGGCCTCGTTCCACTCGCCGGTCTTCTCATTGTAGCACTCCACGTTAAAGGTGGTGGTGAAGCCGTTGAAGCCCCCGACCACAAAAAGCTGGTTGTCCACCACCTCGATGCCAAAGTTGCTGCGGGGGTTCAACATGGAGGGCATGGAGCACCAGCTGTTCATCAGGGGGTTGTAGGCCTCGACGCTACGCAGACGGTTGGTGCCATTGAAGCCACCCACCTAGGAGAGGAAAGGTGGATTATGGGTCAAAAGTTGTCCCAGATTTGGAAACCCTCAGCAAGTCTCAAGTCATAACTTGAAAAAAAAGTATGAACCCAAGTACGAATGTAAAGTCTCAAGATAATCACAGAGCAAAGGTCACGTCAAAGTCAAGTCACAAGTCTCTCAGTCTTGTTCAGTCAGCTTTTCCAGACTGTTATTATGTAGCTGTGGTCAGAGAGGAACCTCCATCATGTCAGAGGTGGACAACACTGACTGGCCAATATCTGATATCTAACCCTACTGTAACCACTGGTAACCAAACGTCTCCAAAGATTCAGTGCCATTCCTCCAGTGTCAGTTGAGTTGAGTCATGTTACTTGAGTCCTGTGTGTTTCAAGAGTGTGAGTGTTATATGAATGGCAGTATTACAGCATCTGTGTGCTCCTTACTGCATAGACATGCTCTCCATAGGCGACAACCCCCACCCCACTACGCCTGCTCCTCATGGGGGCGATCAGCGTCCACTGGTTGGTCTCAGGGTTGTAGCACTCTGCTGTCAACAGGCACTCATTCCCATTGAACCCACCACAGATGTACACCTTGGGAGAATTAAAGGGGAAGTAAGTGATCTATGACTTTTATCAACCTCCGCTGGCGATCACTAGGAATTACAACAACATCAACAGGTCTCTGGCACAGATTATGCTCATTAGAGCAGAGACGACAAGGTTTTTTTAGCCTTCGTAGCTGAAATGTGTTGAGACACCGGTCACTTGTACCACCGTCCTCCATCGCTGAGCAGTTGTAAATGCAAGTATGTGGAGGGGGGAATGGGTTTTGTTTCAAAACAGAGTATGGGTCAGAAAGTGAGATTTGAAAGCCAGAAATCTCAGCACCTGGCCAAGTAATCAGGAGGAGGAGGACTTTACACCCTAACTTACGATCAACTGGGGGTTTGGTGCCTTGCTCAAATGTACCTCAATAATAATTCCCAACCCAATTATTTCCAGGTGCTCGTTAGCTCCACCCACCTTGCCATGGAGTGTTGTGGCGCTGGCATCGCTCCTCTGTTCGTGCATGGATGCGAGTCGAGTCCACTGGTTGGTCTCAGGCTGATAGCCCTCAGCAGTGTTGAGTCGCACATGCCCGTCAAATCCTCCCATGGCATAGATACAGCCGTTCAGCACAGCCACGCTGACATAGCAGCGGCGTGAATGCATGGGTGCCACCTGGTGCCAGGTGCGGGTGACAAGGTTGAACTTGCTCACGGTGCTGAAATGGTCAAGACCGTCAAAGCCGCCGATGCAGTAGACAAAGCGGCCGAGGAAAGCAGCGCCATGGTAAGCCCGAGGATTCTCCTCATTATTGGTCACATTGACCCAGCGGTCAGCTCGGGGATCATACGCCTCAGTGCCGTTGGTTGGACTTCCGCCACTCCAGCCTCCGATAGCCAATAGGGTGGCGTGGGGCAGGCGTGGGCGGCTCAACGGGCTGTGGTAATCAGAATTGGAGGGCAATTCTCTAAAGTTGCACATGGACTTCAGGGCGTTGATGATGACAGGCTTGCACTCATCACTGCCCTTCACCAGAGGGTTGTTCTTCACATTGTTCATGAAGTAGTCAGCACTCATCAAGGCCAGACGGACCTGGACAGAGACAAGAAGACAGTTAGAAGTTAAAGTGTCCAAACAGATTTATGAGATGAGGCAGATATTTGGAAATATGTCCTCTACTTCGAAAAGGTACACAGGAATATTTGTTGTATCTGTCATCTGGATGCCGTGGCTTTGACCCTCGCACTTCTTAATATTAACTTTTTTATGCTCAGGGCTGTAGTACCTGAGTTGTAAATATAAAATGAATATTGCCACAGCCAACTTGTTGTCCATCCCTCGGTTACCTTGGGCAACAGCGTGGAGATGTGACCTTTGCGTTCCTGAGGCAAGTGGGCGATCCAGCGGAGGACGGCCTCGAACACTGTGCTCTCCTGCTTCACATTGAGTTCATCCTTCTCAATGATATCGGCCAGCTGCTGCAGAGAGAGCTTCACAAACTCTTCAGAGACACCAAGCATCTCCTCAAAGTGATGGAGGATGAAGAGGTAGGCCTTGCGCCTCAGGTCAGGGCAGTAGTAGATGTCCATAAACTTCCAAATGCCGATGCAGTTCTCCGGGCAGAGCTGGTCCTCCAGGAAGTCGCAGCAGGCTTGTACGACGCCCATGACGCAGAACTGGTCTGCTGCTGCCAAAAGCTCCTCCACGTTCTCCTCCGTCACTGGAACGGAGTGGGTGTAGGCGTACTCGATGATGAGGCGCATCATGTTGGGCGCCACGCCGGGGATCTTATAGACCAGCTTCTCTGAGGTCGTCCAGCCACTGGCGAAGAGAGCGCTGTGGGGTCAGGATGGAGAGGATAGCAGGGAATTGAAAAGAAACAGTATGGAGTACTCATGAAATACAGTCCTGAAAATGTGATGTTATTATATGTGTGGGCACTGAAACACACATACTCATACACACACATGCACACACACACACACACACACACACACACATAGACACATCTGGCTTCATATCTTAAATTTCTGATTCGTTTGCTCTCATTTTTTAATTTCCTCTGTTCCTTTGTAAAGCACTATCTGACAGTTTTGTTCCACTTCTGTTTTGTCAAAAGTGTTTCATGAATCAGTGACTTGACTTAAATGATAATAAAAATAAACTTTATTGATATAGAAGTAATGCAGTGAGAAATGCTGCAGTAAGACCATTCATCTGTGTTGTTTTTCAGACCCAGTTGATTCCTCAGAAGTACGCTTCTGTTTTTCCTTCTTATTTGAAGACTAATAACTAATAACTTTATTGACACCCTCCACCCCCCCTGCCTAGATAACCGACTCACCGGAAGTAGGAGCTGCAGCCACAGAGGATGATCCTGTGGGCTTCAAATTCAACATCAGCGACTCTGATCACCACATCACACAGTTTTCCCTCCAGACGGAGCTCGTTGAAGACTGTACGTGAGGTGTGAGGTGAGGTGGAAGCTTCTCCTCCTTCGTTCATTTTGACAAATCAGTCAATACAATATCTGTTATTGTTATCTTTGGGTCTTTCCTGACAGGTTTCACCAGTTGTCTTCATGTGAGAATCATGAACCCTCCAACATCTCTGGATCAGGTTCTAGAATGTCTGTTTATTACATCACAAAGCCTCACAACAGACTCTCTGGATCAGGTTCTAGAATGTCTGTTTATTACATCACAAAGCCTCACAACAGACAGAAACTAATAAGTGGATATTATAGTAATACAGAGACAAAAAACACAATTTC
>OOFE01047774.1:0-11501 GCA_900323365.1 Monocentris japonica
CATGCAGGCTGGCGTCAGGCCTAAAAATAACCCTGCGCTCCCACAGGTTCAGCTCCTCTCATTACTTACAAGGGAAAACGGTCGTATCCAAGACAACCGTGAGCAGCCCTTTCCTTTTTTCCCCTCGGCGCTTTGCCATGGCAACAAGGAAAAATGCGTAAAATAATAATAAGTTGGGAGGGAACTGAGCTAAATTTGGGTATATTAAAGGGTATGTGGTACGCTTTAATACCCAGTAGCTTTGTTTCTCAGCAACTGAATTTATATCAGTATTATATAGTTAGGAAGGAAAAGGAGAGCATTGCATTCCAACATGAAGCAGCCAAACCCATTTCATCAGAGCTCACCAGCTGAAGACTGTGGGTCTTATCAGCAGTTTTAAAGCCAATCTTTCTTTCTTTCTTTCTTTCTTTCTTAGGAGCTTCTCAAATATGGCCGACCTGGCAGCCATGATGTGAACAAGCACAAAAGGCCCCAAAATGTATTTCCAGTAAATTAAATGTTGACACCATACATTCACTCTGTCTGTTAGCTAAAGCAAAATAACCTTTGTTTAAATCCATTTAAATCCATTCATGCAACCTGTATGAAGAAAACATTAACAGTATAAATGGCATCGGCTAATGCAAGCTAACAGCTAGCTAGCTAGTTGAGCTTCACAATAAAATGCTTAAAATCGAAGACAGTGAAATTTCTACTTAATTGTCTAAAATGTGTTTAAATAATTAGCTTTTCACAGCATCAATTTTAAGAATTTTAAGAAGTTATGGTGAAGATGAGAACTTTGCTTTTAAGAAATCCAGTTTATTGGTATGCTTTTTTCTTAGGAAGCAAAATAATAAGACAGTTAAAAAAAAATACTTACGAACTATTAAGTATTTTAAGGAATATCAATTGTAACTTTTTTCTTAAGACTGACGTTACAAAGAAACAGCACTTGAGAAGATTCTTTTCCTAGGAAGGTTTTGTGAATCTGGCCCCAGGTACCTTGAAAGAAGACACCAATGTGTTTTTGCTTTATTGCTGTCAAACTACCCATGGGCTGCATCTCTCAAAAAGCAAATTAAAGCAATTCATTCCAGGTCTGTCTTCTGGGCCATATCCAGGCCCAAATAACTCCAAATGTCGATACAGATCAAAGCGGAGTGTAGAGGTCTTTTGAAGGAGGGCATTTTGAGCCCAGTCAGTGTAGCATGGTTGAATGACTTTAAAAATAAAGCTGTCATGCTCCCTTCATGCATACTGATACACAAAAGGTGTTACTACCTGGCAGCGAGATCAGAGACAACCTGGTTAAGAGCATTTAAGGCCTGCTTCCCTGATACAGACTAAGTTAGACAGAGAGGTTGCAGTGAAGCCACATCTTAACTTGCCTTAAAATCTTAAAAATTCTTAAAATCAAGTATTTTAAAGTTGATCAGTGGTTATCTGCCCTGTATGTATTTATATTTTTCAATGTACTCTATTACTCTATCTAAAATGGTTTGTAAGTGATAGAAGATTTAACATCATCACTAGATGTCCCTTAAAGCTAGACGGCTACTAAAAAACTGAAACTTCATCCAATTGGTGATTCTAGTCTCCCTTAGCTGATGTGAGTTGTAATTGATATAATTTGTATTGAAAGTAGTGTACATGCCACTGAGAGGCTCCAGCAAATAGCTGTGAGCCACCCAGGGAGAGCGTTCACAATCACCACCCTGCCTGTGGTTCATTCAAGGTCCTTGCTCCCTTTGTCGTACTTTCAGAGGGAGCAGGCATGACCGCATAAGAGGGATAAATGTAACCGCTGCTGTTTCAACGCCACACAGATTTCTCTTCAGGGAAACTCCAGAGGCCGAGGCTACCGAGCCAATCCCCGGTATTAGGGCTGGACCGGTACCTCCATATTGGCCTTTAATTAAACATCAGATATCGGCCAGTCAATGTTGTCCACCACGGATATGAGGGAGGTTCCAAAGCTACATCAAAACAGTCTGTAAAACCTGCAAGGATTTGAATTGAATTGTTAAATAAAGGTTTTCTGTTTCTGTTCTGCTGAACCCAGTAAAAGAATTTCATTAGTCTAGGTTACGGTCTAAATACTGTGTCAGAGGCTTTTCCAGCCTGACAAGGATAAAGGTCTGAGGGAAACACTGAATACTACTAATACACTGAATATCGGCGCAAAACACACATTCGCACATTCAATATAAAAATATCAGCACCGGCTTTCAAAAACTCATATCGGTTGAACCAACGCTATTTAGAAATCCTGTGATGAAAGTGGTACTGCACTACAGGGAGGATGAAGCAGTCACTACGGTAACGGCCGGGGTATATGCAGAAGGGGGTGAGGTGGCAGGTGTGTGTGAGTAAGTGGACAGGTCATGTTTATGAATGACACCACGGGGTTGGGGGAAAGATGCTGAGGCCGTGTGCGCCACTGCCCATTAATCTCCATGTCGACTCGCCGTGGAAACAACAGTGGATGGGCCCTATACCTCAGAGCCTCTCTCTCTGTCAACAACAGCCCATTGCAATTCCTGTTTCACGCAGTAATTACTCAGCCCGTGGAGAAATCAAAGCAAAAAGAAGCTGCATCCTTAGCAGAGTGCTGCACATCCTCCCTTTCTCTCAAGCCCCAAAATATAAAGCCATGGAGTAAAGCAGTAAGACTGAACAGAGTCACGGTCTGGCCACTGGAAATAAGATCTGGCCATGGATCAGGGGTCAGACAAGGATAGCTTTTTCAATTCTTTCAAATTTGGGCCCGATATCAAAGGATTAGTATTAACGTATAAAGTGTGCGTTGCTCTGAGGCTCAGACATGTACTGGTCACGTTGTCGACACATCTTTGCTGCCCAGTTTGTAGTGATGTGATCCAATTTAATGACTTATATATGACAATACCTGCCTAAAAGAGTGCTTAGGCAATGTTTCTGTCTAGGTAGAACCAGGCCTTCTGATGGTTTAGCCAATTCCCAGAGCTGTGCTGTGAAAAAGCAGGAACAATTACGTCACGGCTCCCACTTCCTAAACATAAAATGAGATCCGACTGGGGTTTGATATGAGAACCCACCAGTGGGCTTTTCAAGCTCTTATCTGTAGGTACAGGTTTAATTTCCCTGGGCTATATTACAACCTTTGTATATAAGAGTTATTACCTACATGTTTTTGCCTGAGAGTAATGATCCAAAGGAACTAGATTAATTCTATTTACAAGGTGCAGTCTTTAGCAATAGTTCAAAATATAAAAAATGACCCTTTGAACAAAACCTTGGCTCATGGCTGCATTATCATTCATTCCAATTATATCGACAGAATTTGGCCTCGAATGCCCACTTGGAAATGACTTGTTTATGAGGTCTGAGACTGCTAAGTTATTATAGAAATATTATATATGGCATGGAAACTAATGCCTTATTAAGAGGCAAGTTGATGTGACTTGGGACTATTTCTCAAGCTGCTATGGGCCTTCCCATCCCTCAGCACCACAAAGAGCACTGTGCATGCTTTATCTGTACATATTGCTCTGCAGCTGTATATTGCCTTAGCAGTCACAAATGCACAGCGATCTCTATTACCTTTGACAATACATTATATTCTTCAGGCAATTAACTGGCTTATATAGGACATTATGGGTCCCCGTGCTGGTAGGGTCCCCTTTCAGTCTTCCCTCTGGTGTGATGCAACACCCTTATGGTGTAACAGTCAAAAACTCAAGACAATAGAATATCAATAGAATATCATGGACGAGTCAAGAAAATGGACAAGCATATAGTCTACATTGAGAGTATTCATCAAATGAACTCTCATTTTAAGTGACACTAACTTAAAAATACAGGTTAAATTGATGTGCTGTTAACTCTTTTGGTACCAAAAGTGTGTGTGTGTGTGTGTACTTTGAATAGTGTATCTACCTGTCCTTCAATTGGTCCACACCACTGACACATCTGTGCGCGTCCCTTACACGTGTGGGCATGCGCAATGGCCACGAACAGGTGCATCACCGTGCATGACGTGCATACACTACAGTCACTGTTATCAGCATCATTCTTTAAATTGCATTTACAACACTCAGGTGAAGTACAGAGTTACAGATGATGCATACGTTTCACCAGCGTGCAAATGCAAGCCAGCAGCCTAAAGGCGTTAAATACTGATCAAACTAATTGAATGGCTTTCATTAAGACAGCAGTGTGGTACACGAGCCAATGGCTGAGGTCATCTGTGGCTGTCTGGTTTGTCTTAAATGAGCCTGAATGTGCGTTAAAAAAATGTCCGAGGGATAAGCTGCGCGAGATCGGACAAATATAAGTGGGTTTATCGTGACAGGGCTAAATCTTGTCACTTTGATAGGAGAAATAATGAGACTGCGTATAAAAGGAGCCACCTGGCGACGCGGTGGAAAGGTTCTGCTTGAAAACGGCATCGACGCTGCGTTTCCTTCTTGATAAAAAAAAATCAGCAAAATGTTTCAGAGCTCACCTTTTGTCCGGACGTCTCCTCGATTCGGGGTTTGCACACGACGCGTCTCCGCCGGGCGACTTGCAGTAGTAGAGGCGAGCGGGTCTTGGTTAATCAATGCAGACACTTTCACAACACCAGAGCCTACAGCAACCCACACAAACTGCTATCTGCAACTAGACCCGACCGAGAGCTGCTCATCTACCCTGTCACGGCTCCGTCAATTAGAGGCCAATTAGGCTGCTGCACGCGCGCTCATCTCGCACCCCACTGGATGTCAAGGAAGGTCTTGTGATGACAGACACGTTGTTGTTTGGCGGATCTGTGTGAAGTTGTCGGTGTGAGCCCATACAAAAAAACGCGATAAGGTAGAGAAACTTGAAAACGTCTGTTTCCTAATGATAGAGTGTCATCTAGTGGCACCAGCAGGTACATTTGGCTTCCTGGGATGCCACGAGGGGAGGGAGGCTAACAGAGGAAAAAAAAAATAAGACCTGGCAAAGCATATATGTCTGTTCAAGTCTTTATTTTAAAGTCATTGATTTTGTTACAAATTATTTACATTTTTGGCCAAAGATGAAAAGAAGAAAAGAAGAAAGGAAATTGAAAACACTAAGCAGCAGAGAGAGAGAGAGAGAGAGAGAGAGAGAGCATGCATATTAAAGAATCAAACATAGAGGGACACAGTCCAGTGCAGGTTGTCTCTTGAGCATCTCAGTGTTGTTTTTTCATAGCTGGTCCGTCATTTGAGAGGAACATCAGAGGATGAGGGGGCGGGGGTGCAGGGTAAATAACCGCTGGAGTCACTTACCACTGATCACTATACTCTGAGCTGCAAGAGAAGAAAAAGCATTTGATTAGTCTACTGTCATAACTGCTACATCTCAGTGAGCGGTCAACGCCAGATCAAATGTCATAAAATGCTATGGTGGTATGACAAATACGCCATGTGGACCCACGCTGAGATAAAATGCCAATCAGTGGAGACTAGCAGGGTTAAAAAGAGCAAACACAACAAGAACAGTAACAACAACAATGTAATCCTTTCACATCGTTGAGACAGACAATCGGACATATTCCTCTCACCGTGGTTCGGTGTCCTGGTCCGAATCGGCCCCAAACAGCAGCCAGGCCACCGCCTGCTCAGGGGTCGACCTCTTCCCGTACCTGGAGAAGACCAAAGCAGTAGTACGTCACGGCTGCAACTAAAGATGACCTGTAGATGCGGTTTCATGCACGAGACCCCTTTCAGATAGACACCAACAGCCTTTGTTGCAATGTCATGTCACCCTCATCACCCCATCAGCTTCACTACGAGATTCAACTACAGGAATCATCAAGCTATGAAGAAGGGGAGTCAGCTGAGTCTTTATCAAACAATGTTTCTCTACACAGTCTCTACAGACTTTAATCACAAATCGGCTGAACAATTATCTCAGATAAAAGAGGAATTTTCAAGTCCACTGCCCGCTGCCCAGCAAGAGTAATCAGCTCCTCCAAATCTTTCTTTTAAACTCTCTTTACTAAAATCAATGCCTGGCCATTGAAGAGTGAGCCTGGCTTTGTGTGGGGGTTGAGGGGCTGAACCGTATGGCACTGAGCCCAAAGACAGATTCAGCCCCTTTAATGTTGGTCAAGGAGGGTTCGTGGCGAGACTACATTCAGGTTCCATCACAGTGTTTCCCCTACTGTATTGTACCATGGCAGCCCACTACAGTGAGACCATTACCAACCATGCTAAAAATATTTGCAAAATAATTTAAGTAAAGAGGGAGGCGTTAGATTTATTTTTCACATTGCAGTAAAAGTTGTATTCTGAGTCTGAGTCATATTTCCAAACAGTAATTTTCTAACACTGGTTTTGATGTGTAATATATCGGGAAAACACTGCTGCACACACACACATTTCGTCAGTGGAACAACAGAAAACATTGATTATATTCTTACATTCAAGTATGTGGGCACATGTGCCTCACAGTAAACAGAGAAACCTCACAATATCATATCGCCAGTGTTTTCTCTTACAGCTACTGTTAATATGTGTGGTGTATACATATGTTGATAAAAGGACCAAAGGAGATGACTGATGCTGCACTACCTCATACTACCTCAACCTCATTGAACAGCAGCCTACCTTGCTGGAACGTCCACATGGTAGGAACCAATAGGAATTGATTGGGATAATGGTGTAAAACATAGTGGGAAAAACAGAGGCCCTTATTTGTCTGGTGTTCCGGCATGCCTGTATTACAGCTACACAATTTGGAGGTCACAGGGGAACCATTACAGGCTTCTATGAGGGAAACCAGGCTCCTCTCCTCAGCCTCATTATTTCTCATAACAAGTCTAACAGTGCACAGTAACTTCGGTCAAATGACCCGAGCCTTGCCAAACAACAAGTGAACTCTTGACCAGCATCAGAAAAGTTGACGACTTTTTGATTTACAAGGTAGGAGGTCATCCCCCGACCGGAGGGCTCGATCCCCTGTGTGTCCTTGAGCCAGGCACTTAATCCCTACCTGATGCAGGGGTGCTGCACTAGCTGGCTGGCCCTGCACCCCATTCACGGGGTGATAAGAGGACTTCAATAAACTATACCAAAAAAAACAAAAACTTTGGCAGACGTGGATTTAGTCTGGGCTTGAAAATCAGTCAGGGTGCCAAATTGTGGCTTTAATCAGCATAATAGTCATGTCGACGGCAAATTTTGATTTTCCAGTGCCAGTTATTGTGTTGAGTGGAGGGTTTGTCCACTCAGAGCTGATCTGGCTCTGGGGAGGCTGTTCAAAACCATCAAAAGCGTTAAATTCACTCTGATGGGTGCACACTGATATAAGTAATTGCATAGTGTTGATTTTTAACACTAGCATTTTTACTGTGTAGGCTGGTAAATGGCTTCAGGACTTCAACAAAACTTCCTGTTGAAACGGATTTTTATTAAGCTCATCGCAGTACGGTAACTAGTTTTGAATTGAAGTGACTCACCTCTGTCTAGTGATGAGGTTGACATAATGCCTCAGAGCTGTGTGATATTTGGCCCATTCCTCCGGTGGTGCGTGGCTCCCTGGGCTCTCCGGTTTGGGAGGGTAGGCGTCCGCAAAGCTGCTCAAACACACCAGCATGCAAACGACGAGCGCCGCAAGCATCATCCACGGTCTCAGCATGATGGCCATCTGAGGAGAAGGACAAATGCTGTTGTGAGATGTACCTGAAGGGCTTTTAATTTGTTGTGCCTATATTTCTAAAAGTTTCTAACAACCTAAGAAAACTTTTCAGTTAACATTTATGCTGTGAAAGTCGAAAGATAATAAATATTATTATTAGTAGTATTTGATTTAAGTTCAATCCATTTGACAGGGTTGTCTGAGTGACAAAATGCGCTACTGAGCTGTTAAAAGTCCTGCTGCATGCCTAAACTGATTGTGAAAATATCACGAATTACACGCAAAAGTCGGTTGAAGATGCGTTGAAAAAGACAAGATGCAACAAAATAACAAAAAAGTAGGATCACTCACTTTTTTTGTTGCTGCTCCTGAAGTTGTCACCTCGGTCGTGCCCTGTGGTTGCTCTTCTCCCCTCGTTTCACCAGATTATATAGTGTGGGCTGGATACCTGGTAGCCGTTGAGTAAGAGCTGACCACACCCCCTGCTGTCTTATTCAACAGACGTGTAAAGGGTCGCTTATCTCTGCTTGAGCCTTTGTGTACCAATATTGAAGATTAAGACCTGATGGGGCATTATATTGCCTTCAATATTTGACTTAGTATGAAGCTGATAGTTTATAGATGAAGTCGGTGAAGAAGTGGCAGCCTGCACATCTGCGGTTAATCATGATATATCAGCCAGAGACGCACTTATCTAGATAATATTGGGTATATTTGTTCCCGTTGGAGAACACAGCAGCATGACGTCTTTCAATTATATGGTTGCTGTCATGAATGGGTTATTGCTGTGTTAACTCGGGTTGCTCTCAAATTAAGTTTTAAAGTGTTAAACGTCGGTTTGGGCCTGCTGGTGACCTGCCACGTAGATGTCGTAGCCCTGGGTTGATTTGCAGCAAAATCACGCTAGCGGTAAGGATTCACCGCGCAGCCTTTCCTTTCAGGTGCGCCAAGTGTCCTACTGTTGCAGTGGAGAATAGCCTGGCAATAAAATAGTCCCAGTTATGTTTTAAGTGAGAAAATAGACAGAATTAGGTTCAGCCCAGGTTTGCAGACCATCCTAAAGTCTAGACTTGAAAACCAGCCGCTGAACTTTACAGGCTCGTTCATTATCATCACTAACGCTCCACACTGACGCTTACGTTTACACTTAATGCCTAACCTCTCATCCTCAGCACCAGGACAGCTAATCATCTCGAAATAGCTCACTCAGCAGTTTTGAAACCATAATAATACCAACAATCAGAGAATGACAGCACAACTGATTTTTCTGACTTGAAATAGCCTGCAGGCACTTCAGAAACCACATTGCATCAACAATCAGAAAGATAATGGCATGACTGACTCTGCTATCTGGAATAGGGCCAGTCAGCAGCTGAGAGACCACATTATACCAAATCCATTGTCTAAATCAACGGTCTCCAGGTTTTTATTCCAAACAAACCCCACAGCAGCTGATTTCACCGGATAGTTCCTCATCTATGGTTGAAGGGGTGTTAATCACTGATATGCATGGCTCTCAGTGGTTGGAGACCACTGGTCTGAAGGCATGGCTGACCCTGCTGACTTGAAACCGCATTGTATTGGTAAACGATAGACTATGTGCTTGTTTGTGGTTTTATATTGTCAAAGCCAGGGATGGGCATCCACGTGGGGTCTGAGAGTCTGCAGGTTTTCATTCCAAACAAACACCACAGCAGCAGATTTCACTGATTAATACCTTCAACCAGAGAGGAGGGAAATAATCAGTGTACACCACTGTAAGAAAAGATAAGACTAAAATTTAAAATGCCACGGTATCATTTTAACATGCAGCACCATGATGTATACTCTCTGACCTTTGTCTCCTGTTATGCCTTAGTATGATGGAGTTGTTATTCCTGGTGACTTTAACATCCATGCCTGCTGCCCTTCCCGTTGCCCAGCCTCTGATTTTATTAATTATATTGAGTTATTTAGCCTGGTCCAATCTGTTAAAGGACCCACACATTGAAAAGGACATATCTAGTTCTTTCTTCGGGGCTTACCCTAGAGGGTTGGGAAACTGTTGAGCTCCATGTGTCAGACCATAAAGCAGTTGCTTCTTCTAATCCCCCCCTGTAGTTAAAGACCTCTCAGTAATTACTGTAAATTCTGCTATTCTGAGCTGTTTCAAGCCCATTTCCCTCTCAGCGTTGAAGAAAACAATATTTCACATGAAATCTACATCCTGTCCTCTAGACACTATCCCAATTAACTTCCTAAAATAGGTTCTTGAAACAGTCGGTCCAAACATTCTACCAATTATAAACCAGTGGTGCAGTCCCAATTGTTTTAACTATTTCAACAACTCGTGAATAAAAAAATCTTACTTTTATTTTGACATTTTTATCTACGGTTTTAGAGAAGTGGCACAGAAACTGCCCTACTACTGACTTCCTTCTTGTGGCTGATGCTGGTAACTGCTCTTACTTAATTCTAATAGATCTTAGCGCAGCTTTTGACACTAGTGACCATGCCATTTTACTTGAATGCCTCAAAAGCTGGGTTGGCATCACTGATGACGCTCTTAAATGGTTCCAATCATACTTAGCTGATATAACTTCACGTGTTGTGGCAGGGAATAGCTCATCTTCCTCAGCTCATATTTCATGTGGTGTCCCCCAGGTGTCAATTCTTGGCTCCTTGCTGTCTTCCCTTTTATTGCTTCCCCTAGGTCATATTATTTGCAAACAAAACATTTTTTCCATTGCTACGCAGATGATACCCATATCTACGTTCTGATAAAACCTAGTGTTGAATAAAGTCAGAGGTTGACAAAGAGCCCTCGAGTCATGAGTTACTTGAGTATATTTATTAGTGATAGCTGAATTCAGGAGAGATGAACACACACAGGGTAGGGTCTGCAGATCTCTGGGAACATGGGAACAGTGATTATAAAGAGGGAAAGACGGGAGGGGGGTAGTTTCTAAACATCTACAAGGCCATTAACAACCTAGACTGAACAATATCTACTGTGTTAAAGGTTTCTAGAGTCTCTCAGGTGGTCGGCCTTCAGTATGGGCTCACACAAACTATACATTCATCTCATGAGGATAATGCAGCAGTTAGGATCAACTCACACTAGCGCTAGAGATGTGATCAGAAAGGTTAAGACTAAATTTCTTCCACACCTCGTGACTCCGACAGTTTAACCCACCTTAAGGCTTGCCTCATAAGTGCTGGATGTCCCATAATGCCCTCCGATTAAATCAAAACAAATCTGAGATGCATTATTGTATTATTATTGTATTATTTGGTCCACCTAATTCCATTTTCCATCAAGATGCTTCAGTGTTATCTTTGTAATATGTCTACCTATGTAAAGCCTTCCTCAAATCTGGGCATAACATTTGATTCTGTTTCAATGACCAAATTAAGAGTGTGGTTCACAGTCTTGCTCCCTTGGTCTTTTTATAGTTTTCTGACCTTGAGAAGGTTATCCACGCCGTTACCTCTGCAATTAGTGCAAAGTGCAGCCACTAGACTTTAAACCAATTATTCCCATTTTAGCCTCCCTACCACTGGTTGCCAGTTGTATTGTTTTATCTTGGATTCTGTTTTACTTTTTAGCGCCTGCGTTTTGTATTTTTTATATTTTATTTTCTTGTTTACATTTTTATTTACGTTGATTTTCTGTTTATTCACTTGTACTTTGCAATTTGTCTTTTTGCCTCGTCTCATGTAATTCACTTTGTAACATTAGTTTTAGAAAGTGCTACACAGATAAAGTTTATTATTTATTATTATTATTACATGATGTGTTGCTGCCCTGCATTCCAGGCAAATGAATTAGTGTGGATTTTCGTGCAGTACATGCAGACTGTTGTAATCAGGGTCATTCAATTTTATTTAATTTCATTCTGTGCATG
>OOFE01047777.1:9963-23968 GCA_900323365.1 Monocentris japonica
TAGCAGTGGTAGCAGTAGTAGCAGTGGTAGCAGTAGTAGTAGTAGCAGTGGTAGTAGTAGTAGTAGTAGCAGTAGTACAGTAGTAGTAGTAGTAGCAGCAGCAGTAGTGTAGTTGTAGTAGTAGTAGTAGTAGTAACAGTAGCAGTAGTAGTAGCAATAGTAGTAGTAAAGCAGCAGTAGTAGTAGTAGTAGTACTACTAGTAGTAGTAGCGATAGTGGTAATAATATTAGTAGTACTCGCGGTAGTAGTAGCAGTAGTAGTAGTGGTAGTAATATTGGTTGTACTACTAGTAGTAGTAGTAGTAGTAGTAGTGGTAGTGGTCGTAATATCAGTAGTACTAGCAGTAGTAGTAGTAGTAATATTAATAGTACTAGTAGTAGTAGTTAGCCATACTGCCTGGGTGTAAAATGGGGCTAAACTGCTTGAAGTGAAGTAGTTGGTTGTTTGGGAATCTTAAATAAGGCTTTATTCTTTTGCTTTCTGATTGTAATGGATTGATCACCAACAGTCGGTAGTCTAACTAATCCACATCTGTATTTCACCCAACAGGAATTGCCCGAGACAGCCTGAGAGTATCATCATTCCCAGGGGGCAGCAGCAGCAGCACAGTGAGTAATTAACCCTCAATACCACACAGAGGCAGCATTGCATTTCACATCCACATACCTCCTTTATTTTACAGAGCACTGTGCAGAAGAATTGAAGAGGTTCATTCCAGTCAGCATACCCACCATCTGATCATGGTGACACCTGCCACGACAAAATGGTTGCTGGCATCAAAGTAAAACTCACTACTGAATGTTATTGAAGTGATTTGCTGTCTTGAGTCCACTACTTTCAGAATAGTAACATTTTGGAGGATGTAACTGTGATTTTTTAAACACTGAGCGATCAATATCAAGGAACTCAATAATATATCGTGTTTTGGAATGAAACCCTTAAATTCACCATCATTTCATTGGGGAAATAAAGTACTCTTGATATACAGTAACTTATACAATGGAACATAACTAGCAGGGTTGCGTAGCCGAGGACATGTGGTTCTTTGGCCTGAAATCCCTTGTGGCCTTGATGATCTAGTAGATTTCATGTGTGTCTGATGGGTTTGTCTCCTCTACCAGCACTCTGGCAGGTAATCAACCATCATCTGAAAATGCTTTTCTGTTCTAAACACATATTTAGCTGGTGATGTAGTGAAAGTGAGCGGAGGACCAAAAGAAGTTCCCTGCTAATGGCAGCTAACGGGGCTAGAGAGAGACAAGCCCTGATACGGGACCCTTTGGGAGTCTTTCATCATATGGCTGTTTAGCTCTCCCAGAGGGTCCTGTCCTGCTCCATTGACTTTTTACTGCACGAAAGTCCGTGAGCCCGATAACGAAACCAATGCGTCGAATTTCACTTACCCAAACAGATGTCCATAATCCTTCATTTGTCTACTTGCACGGCGGTGGGCGGCGCTACATCTCCTATGCACAATTAAACTTTTATAGTTTGTTAAAGACAGGTATACTCCAACATTTCCATTGTAATGAAATCCAAGATGGCTGACAGACGCCTCGAACTCTTCTTCGGTACTTCCGTGCAATATGCAGGCTGCTTATTGCGTGGACGCAAAGTGCTGAAAAAGAGTCAGCCATCTTGGATGAGTAAAAAACAGCCTCATTCTAATGCTAGGTGTTTGGGTTATATCCCTCCTGGCGGTGTAACAGAACATCTGGTTTTGAGTCCTGTCACCTTCACGTGTTTAATTGCTGTCTTGGTCTTGCTGTCTTCCAAATTCAGCAAAGTAAATGAAGAAATTGAGCAAAGCAATGCTCCTCCCCACCCCCCACCCATGTCTGCACCTGTTAATCAGGGTTGTTGTGGAGATGGACTAGAATGAATAAATCCAACAAATACAAACTCCAGAGGACAGCAAACTGAACTGCAGGGAGGGAAGTAGATTCATCCTCTGCTTTTAGGGTCAGCAGGGATGCCCTTTATTATGAGGGAATGCACATTTATTTCTGGGCAACCACCCAAAATGGCTCACTCTAAGAATTAAACTCTGTAATTAAATGCTGTGAAGTCTTGGTGAACCTGCTGAGGCAAATAGTTGAGAATGTTTCGTAAAATATAGATATTTCTGCCTGTAGCAGCATTCTTACTAATCGAGCTAAGACTAAAAACCCATATGAGTTGTGTGCTACTGACTGCAGCAAATTGAACAAAACTCAACAGGGGAAGATGGCCACTTTTACAGCAGTGCATAATAATAAATAATAAATAATAAATCTACCTGCAGGTTTAGCAGATTGGGTTGATACGGGGGGTGGACAAAATAATGGAAACACAATAATAATACATCAATAAGAAGTAGCTAATAAGGAGTAGGGCCACCCTTTGCTTTCGGAATGGCTTCCTCCTTGTTGGGCCGTTCTTCAAGAAGGAAAGTGGGCATCTACTTCACACTCTAGCCACCCCAGAACAGTTAACCCCATGAAGTTCAACGATGTTGAAATCAAATCAAATTTTATTTTTATAGCACATTTCATACATCAGTGTAACCCAAAGCGCTTTTCAAAACAGTTCCGGGCCGTGGAAAAGAAAGCCGATAATAGAAACAAGATAACCAACATCATAAAGAGGCACAAGAACAGGAGAAGTAATGTTTAAAAAGTGGATATCAGTGAGTAAAACACGTGGAAAGCATGGTTGATAAAAACAACCATATTCAAAGGTTTTCTCTTAAACCCTCTAGTGAAGAAGATCTGGTGATGCCGTGGAAGGTGTTGGACTTCATCCTGGTGTTCATGGTTTGTTTTTGAATTCATGGGAACAGTGTTTGCTCCTGTGAAATGGCCTCATGGGTCATAGCAATCATCAGACCTAATGACTCCCATGAGATGGCTGGCCATACCATTACATATCCTCCATCATGTGGGTGAAAGCCTTCTCTTGGTTTCTTCCAAACGTAAACCGCCCTGGATGGAAGGAAAAGGGTACAAGACGACTCATCGACCAGATTACCTTTTCCAGGTTTTGTGTTCCTTACACCAGGTGATGCATCTTTGCGTGTTGGCCTTGGATGCAAGCAGTTCCCAAATTCTGCCATAAACAGCAGCTTTGTGAAGCTCATGACGGACAGAGTCTGACTGGGCCACAGAGGTGTTGATTCAATTCTGTGGCTGTAGTTTTTTGGTTTTTAGCATCTGTCGGCTAAGTGCCATCTATCCCCGTCGGACACCAACCATTTGGAGCTCTCGTTGTTGCCTCATGGTACTTTGAAAACTTGCATGTTAAAGTGTTGATTGTCAGACCTGTTTTAAAGCCGACACACTGCTAATCGGCATTCAGCTTAATTTGACTTGATGATGTAGTTACTTCAAAGTTAAAGTCCTTTTTCATGTGGTGTTTCCGTTGTTTTGTTCACCCCCTGCACCTTATCAATGCACATGTGGGACTAAACATCTCTGTCACAGAAGGTAGCCTGCGTTGACAAAATGATTGCTGGCACAAAGGTAAAACTCACTCTTCAATATTATTTACACTGTTTGCTACCACAGACTGCTTACTTACAGAGCAGTAACACTGTAGTGGTTGTAATCATTAGTGTTTTTTAAATCGTGGCTAGGGAACACCAAATGCATAGTGTTTTGAAATGAAACCCTTCTTATCTACATTACCTGATAGGCAATATTACCTACTGCCGTCTGGTGTGAGGAAGCCAGCTGTTAGGTCTCGTCAGTAGCCAACACCAGTGAAACAGGCAGTGTGGTTCTGGTTTCTGAATGCGTATGTGCATGTGCGTGTGCATGTGCGTGTGTGTGTGCATGTGTGTGTGTGTGCCTCTGCTCCCACATCCACTGATATTGGTATGGTATTTGTCAGTCGACCCACGACAACGGAGATTCATGAGATTCATATATGAATCCTAGTGGATTGAGTCTTGTTTCTCAAAAGTACCTCAAGCAATATCATTATCTATGACATTTTCTTATGTGATGCAATAAGATGATGCTAACACTAAGCTGCTTTTTGAAAAAGGCAGTCTCGACTTGAATTGCCCTCGAGAGGTAATATACACAATATGGCCAAAAGTCAGTGGACACCTGACCATCACTCCTATATGAGCTTGCTGGACATCCCATTCTAAAACCATGGGCATTAATATGGAGTTGGACCCCCTTTGCGGCTATAACAGCCGTCACTCTTCTTGGAAGGCTGTCCACAAGCTTTTGGAGTGTGTCTGTGGGAATTTGTGCCCATTCAGCCAAAAGAGCATTTGTGAGGTCAGGCAGTGATGTTGGACGAGAAGGCCAACAGTTTGGAACTCTGTAGTGAGTGCTGCAACAGATGATTGGTGATTTTTACACGCTACGCGCTTCAGCACTCGTTGACCCCGCTCTGTGAGATTGTGTGGTCTCACAAAGTAGGAGCCTAGGAGCAGCTGTTGTTGCTCCTAGGTGCTTCCACTTCACAATAATAGCACTTACAGTTGACCGGGGCACATCTAGTAGGGCAGAAATTTCACCAACTGACTTGTGGCAAAGGTGGCATCCTATGACAGTGCCACGTTTAAAGTCACTGAACTCTTTACCACCCCTCAATAATTAGTAGGGGTGTCCACTGACTTTTGGCCATATAGTGTATTTCACAGCTCACTAGAATAATATGGTATAACGGTGTAACAGGTGTTATCCTGATGCTGCCCTCTAGTGTTTGAACATCATAGTGCAAGTCTTGACCATCAGTGTTACTTACTATACGTTCATCAATGTCAAGTGAAGTGCACATGTGAATTGGTATTATGTTTACTCTGAATTTGGGCTTACAGAGTTGTCATTTTACCTCCATCTATTCAGGGGAGGGTTTTGCAGGACATGCATGCTCTAACTCTATCCCAGCATGCATTGAGACCAGTCCATCCATGGGAAATTTAGAGTCTTCAATCTACCTGACTTGCATTTCATGTGAAAATTCCACACAGAAGGAATCAGGGATCGAACTCACATCCTTCCCGCTATGAGCCTTGCTGAAGGCCACCTTGAGTTGCTGATGGAGGGGAGGATGTTAGTCTTTCATTTTTCCTCACTAACACATCCTTTTTAAGGATACCAGTTATTTTTTACAAAGGCAGTCTAGAGTCTAAAGGTGACTGAGGAGCCTGTCTGTCCGTCTCTCAGACTAGACTCAAGACTAAAGGTGACTGACCCAGACTGTGGATTTCCCTGTCTGAGGAGCCTAGGCTACCTAATTCATTATCATCTTTAAAATCACTTCACACACTTTTATAGACTTGCTTTCATGTTATATTTCTTTTAATCCTCCCCCCACGTTATGATCTCCTGTTACTTATGTTTTCCTATTTATTTTCTTTGAATGTGTTTCCATTTTTATAAATTGTACCATCATGCTTTTATGCAACCACTTTGTAAACTGTGCTTTTAGATAAGTGCCATATAAATAAAGTTTAGTATTTATTGTTATTAAGATCATAAAACTCCTCTAACTGCATTGTAATAATGCTTCTCTACCATACATGATCACAACCAGGATCACAGGGATATGTGGTGGCTTTGACCATCGAGCTCCTTAATGGTTGTTTGCAATATGGGAATGTAAGCGTGTTCTACTGTTGCTCATATTTTAAGCCACTCTGGATAAGAGTGTAAATGTAAACTGTCATGATAGAAGACACAGCATGGTCACACAGTCTGTGTTGTGCATTTTGTTCAAAAAACCCTACCCTCCCTTGTCAACTTAGACGGCACCGACTCTGCACCAATTGGTTTCAATATAAAAATACTACCATTCATTTCCCCCCACTACTGCAAATACAGTTTATACCATCCCCCAACCAGTCTCACCTCTCATATATGTCCGATATATGAAAACAATTTCCTCGTTCAAGAAAAACCTGAGAGGAGACTTGTAAGTGCACATGGAATGTTCTTTTATCATTTTGAAAACATTTACAACTATTCGAGACAAAGGAAAAAAGTTACAAACGGAATTGACCTGCAGTTTGCATCCATTTTCAAAATGTTACATAAATAAAACTCATATTTATAAATATCTCTTTTATAAACATATAAATAGTTTTTTTTAAACATAAATACATTTATGCAAGGGGGGATGAAGTACATGAATGTACAGCAGCAGCAGCAGCAACAATATACAGCTTTGCGGTTTGTAGTTTTTACACCATTCTCCGCCATCTTGTAGTATGTGTCTGAGTGTGTATGTGTTGACCGTTTCTATGTCGTATATATTTATATATAAGGGTTTTGTAGCGTTGTCATCTCAGTCCTTGTTTATGCTGGTCATGGTGACTTTTCGTACCGAAAATCCGTCACTTGGTGAGTTTTTTTTTTTTTTTTTGTCTCAGGCGAGAACAAACTGAATCCATGTTGTCCAAACCCATCGTCTAGAGCGCTGGAAAGAGAGGAGAGAGGACAAGCGTGGTTAGATTGAGCTGTCAGAAACAACTTGAGTTCAAATACGTTCATTCATGCAGTATTTTCACTATTATTTGTCAGTGTAGCCCCCCCATCCATCTTCCTGAACCGATCTCTGCAGCACCACAGTTTATTTGTCAGTTTTATGCTCAGTCTCTTTTGCAACACTGTCCCAAATCCATACGCTGAACCACGGGAGGAAAGAGCGGTGTCAAGTGATAAAACACACTCACTAACTTAGTCACAGACAAACACTTGGGTGAGTCACCGTGTGTTAAGGCGTCAAAACAACCCCCCCACCATCAGGATTTCACTAAAAAGGTGTCGCACCCGGGGCTAATTGTGCGTCACCTAGCTTCTTAGTTGTTCATCCATTACTGCCGCCCCTTTAAAGTGTTGTTGTTTTTATTAAGGGTAAAGAGTTTCCCAGAATGTTCCCTTGCAATCATAGGGTGCTGTGTGTGCGTGTGTGTGTGTGCATGTGTGTATGTATGTGTGCGTCTGCCTGTCTGCACCTTCCTCCTTCTCCGACTCTCTCTCTCTCTCTTTCTCCATTTCTCATATTTCTCTTTTTCTCTATTATGCTTGTTAATCTGTACCATTCGGACCGGATCCAGCAGATGTGATCAACTCATGACGATGTGTACAGATACAACACTTCCTAAATACCAACTGGACTGCTTCCTCTACATCAGTTCAAGTGGGCTTTCCTGCTCTCATGAAGACCCTTGTACCGCAGACTGCGACGCTATTGGTTGAGCTTTAATGACATCACAAGTTTGGGACATCGTGTTCTGCAGCTCAACATTGTCTGAATTATTGACTTTTATGACTTTTATGATGATAAAAGTCAGACAGCAGAGGTCAATAACAGTCAGATGCTTCATGAGATTTCTCACATCAAGCTGACCTTTGACCCAGACTGTTAGCTGACAGGTGACATCTTCACCTGAGAGAATCAGACCAGGCAAGGTCATCGCTGTCTAACTTTGACTCTGGACTGGCCTAACTGTGGAAATGAGGCACATCAGATCCTTAGAGGAACATCGACAAAAGAGAAAATCTTTGTTTTTTTGTTTCTTTCTTGCTTTGTTTCTTTCTCCCTTCCTTCTTTCCTTCCTTCCACCCTTTCTGCTGCTGTAGAAGAGATCCTTAGAGGACCACCAACATAACAGAAAGTCTTATTTCAACTCTTTTGTTTGTTTGTTTATTTGTTTGTTCATTCCTTCCTTCCTTCCTTCCTTCCTGCTTTACATGAAATCCTTATTGGACCAT
Source organism: Monocentris japonica (assembly GCA_900323365.1). Taxonomy (NCBI): domain Eukaryota; kingdom Metazoa; phylum Chordata; class Actinopteri; order Trachichthyiformes; family Monocentridae; genus Monocentris; species Monocentris japonica. The sequence continues at coordinate 17,680 of OOFE01047777.1, forward strand.
GGACAAAACAGAAAATCGAATTTCAACATCTTCCCTTTCTTTCTTTCTTTCTTTTTTCTTTTTTCCTTCCTTCTTTCCCTTCCCTTCCCCTTCCTTCCTTTCAATCAAACGTACAGTAGACTCCATCCAGCTTTATATGGGAATGTCATGGGACGCCACTTACCAACACAGTTCCGCTGCTCCACCTCTAGCAGCCCATGCCGCTGATGGTCCCTATTCTGTCCATCTTGTGTCCGAAGCAGCCACTCCGGGCCGTGGACCCTCCTTTCTTGGTGCCCGATTTGTGTCTCCTTGGGGTGGGCTGGTCGTTCAGGAGACGCGCCCACATCCCCCTGGCCCGGGTGTCCATGCGTAAATCTCGCAGTAAACGTATCCGAGAGCGCACGGTGTCCAGTCTCCTCTCCCTCTCCTCCGACTCCAGAAACTCCGCCAGCTCCTGGCCCAGCAAACTTCTGAGGGACTGGATCAAAGATAAATAAAACAGACCTCCGTTAGATAAACATATTCTGTAACGGGATAATGTATTTTTTACGCAACAAGAGATAAGTGAATGCTCAGTGCAGCCGTTTGCGTCACACACTCACATATGAGGAAAAACATCAATATAGGCAATATTTTAAAACATCCTGTGAATTGGGCAGAAACTTTTTTTCATGTATAGCGCTATATGTACAGCTGGTCCTGTCTGCACTTGCCTCACATCGGCGGAAACAAAATAACAGGATGGGACGAGCGCCCAATTTCCGAAAATACTCAGAAGATGCTGCAATTATTCAGTGCAAATTAAATACTTTTGTGAAGTTATTTCCCGCAAAGTGTATTTTGCCTATTTACATCGCGACTCTATGACAATTTAGGTCAAACAAAACAGTGGAGATCCTTGAAGAGAGAAAGACAGGTGCCTGCAGCCTGAAATGCAGTCTGTGCCATCAACCTGCAGCCATCCTAATATAATAAGTAAAAATGTCACTTTTAAAGATTCTTTGAAATCTTTATTTTCACAAGTTGAAGATTCTACTTTAATCAATTCCACGCGTAATGACAAGTTTACGCATGGAATTGTTTGGTTTGGGTTACTTTGACTTTTACTAACAGTTGGGAGAGATGGGTTCCACGTTGAGCCCGAATATCTTCATGACTTAAAATCGTTTCTTGGATGAATCATGCGATGTTTTTGACTAGCGGTTTTGCTTTGAGCCTTTTCCTCCAATTGTTTCTTTGGAGCGCTAGTCAGATGACTTCGTCGTGCGCTTAAACTCGAAAAGGGGCAAATGATGCCGGGGAGAAAGTCATCTTTTATAATACAACAGCATAGGGGTTGGAATATATTTGGAAATAATGTCGTGTAAAACCGGCTTTACGTCTTTCCAAATAGTGTTCATGAAAAAACATCACGCGCTAGGCGACTCTAGATTCACATTCAGTGTGTGGAGCCAATTGAAAAAAAAATATTACCATGGTCCAATTGCTGAACATGACTGCAGTCACGAACTCTGATGCGTAAAAAGAGCAGCCTTGAACGCCCAATAGATAAACTCCAAACTATACAGCTGATCCTGCTGGACTAAAGTACCATAGATCAAACAAGCATCAGCCATCAAAAAGCTGCGTAAAACTGCGAAGCTACAACAATATCAATGACTTCTTACCTTCTGCTGCGCCTGAGTTAAAGGTTTCGCCCCCGTCCTTACTGAAAGCAGGGTGATCATAAGTCCACAAGCCACCAAGTGCGACAAGTTCATTTTGACAAGGTTTCTTTCTTTTTTTTTTCGGTAGAAGGGATTCCTCTGTGGTGGACCGGTGGTAGTAGAGCCTGTCAGCCGGTATAAACCCAGAGGCTTATTTCGCTCAGTCCGTCCTTTTACTCCAAAGCTCCTCAAGTGCTCCTCTAACTCTGTATAAGCCCTCACCGCTTTATAGCCAGCCGTGATGATGTCATGATAACCTGCTTATTGGTCCTCCTTCTCCCGGATACCTCGCCAACTCCCCTCTCTCTGTACCTGAGTCTGAGCGCGTCCTGCCAGTGATTAATTCAATGATACAAGCTCCGGTCATCGCGGGTTTGGGGGGAAATGAGATACGAGCTATCCAAATACATCGTTTTTTGAATTATTTTTTTGGACCACTCAAACTCAAGGTGGAATCAAACGCCCTGTGTTTATTTAAGTTTAAAGAAGGACACTGGCAGAGAAATAAAGGCTTGATCTAAGAGATCAGCCGCCTGCACTGAAAAACATATCCATCTCAACAGGTCATTGATTCCACTTATTCCCAATGCGGTCTCACCTGTTTCGGGATTTCTATAGAATCAAGTGTCATTTTCTTTTCTTTTCTTTTGCCCTGCGTCATGGTAAACAGCACTGGAAGCAAGTGGTCTTATTTCAACCCCAATGGCAGAATCTTTCACTTGTTTTAAGAAAAGTAAAATTTTAAGAACGAATCCAAGACAAAGTGACTGTTTATGATCAGGTTAACGTTTTGTTTTGTTTTTGCGGTGTGATGTAAAGAAACAGGGTTGGAGTTTTGGCTGCAAAGACACCGGGAGTCATGAGACGGAGCACATTTGTGGTACTTGTGGTACTACTATTTGTGGTCTCTTGACGAGTCTGTGACGACTCCAATCCCAGTTATAACCGATTTAGCCATATTCATTTATTATTTTGGCAACCAACTGATCCAACAATCCAAATGACCAGTATGAGCCTTTAAACCAGTTTAACCTCCTGGGAGCAAAGAGGGTGAAATGAGTATGACTGTTCGCAACACATCATCATTTCAAATGAATCAGGCAGCCTCATAAAGGGGACATACATGTGTCCTGATGATATAGTATGGTAGGCCTGTAGACTTTACACACAAACACACTTACATCACCACGTGAGATGTGATTTCTCGTTTATAATCATGTATTGTTGGGTTTCAGTTTATGAACAGTGATAACAGTGATAACAAAACTGACCCATGCTTTCCCTTTCAACCCCGCCTGAGGCTACTGTAAGTGACCTCACAGCCTCATGGCGTTGACTGAGGGTGTCTGCACACCAAATTCCCCTTGGGCTGACATTGGTCACATGACAGGACTCAGACGGGCAAAAAGCATCGACATTAAAACTGTCGGACTGGGAAAGAGTCACAGTGTGACGGCAGACAGTCATCCAGACAGCCACCTGCCCACACACTGAAAAAGGAGGGTTCATCAAGGGTTCCTTGGTGAGGCTGGTGGTTTTATGTAGACCCATCATGGTCTAAAAACTTTCTGATTTAATAAGAAAAGGCCAAATCAGAATAAAGAACCCTATGTGATTTTAATTCTGCTGAAATGGTTCTTTATAGCACCAAAAGGTCCTACGTAGAACCATTTTAGCCTTGTGCTATAAAGAATCTTTCTAAAGGGGTTTTGCTGTTAGATGAACTCATTTAGAAAAAGCCTTATTACAAAAGACTAAAATGGTTCTACATTTGGCCGTTTTGTGCTATAAAATCTTTCTAAAATGTTTTTATTGCATCAAATGGGTTCTTTGGGATTGTATCATGGCAGAGCCCTTTTGGTGCTAGAAAAAAAACGTCTTAGAAAGATTCTTTATGGCACCAAAAAAGGTCCGATATAGAACCATTTGAGCCTGGAGCTGTAAAAAACCTTTCTAAAATGGTTCTTTAACCAAAAAGGGCTCTGCTATGGTACAAGCCTAAGGAACCATTTTCCAGTACTGTTTAGAACCGTGATTGTTTAGAGAGTTATAAATCAAAGTATGTGTGGATCAGTCGTGGTCTGACACTGGGAGATGCTGAGTTACTGGGCGAGACAGGCTTTTCAATGGGTTCAGTGTGACTAATGGACACACTGCAAAAAATGTCCATGTCAACAAGTCATTTAGTCTTAAGTCTTATTTTTTTAAAGCAAGTGGAAAATTCTGCAAATGGGATGAGATAATTCCACTTGTTTCCAATGTTTCCAGCTTCACATTTCGGACATTTTCTAGAAACAAATGTCACTTTCTTGAAATAAGGCAGAATAAGGCAGATCACCCTGCTGGTATCGAGAAAAACTTGATTCAAGAAAATTGAAACAAGTGAAATTGATCTCACCTCACCAGTAAATTGTATTCACTTGTTTTCAGAAAAACCTGTTTTAAGACCGGTTAGATGAGATGGCTTGTTAAAACAGATATTTTTTACAGTGTGGTAAATGACTGTGGAGCAGTATGAGCCTTGGAGACATGAGTTGCATTCTGAGGCAGCACCGTCTGTTTTGGAACACAGAGTGGCAGTATTTGCTGTGCCGAAAAGCCCATACCCCTCACAGTGTCATGTTTACTGGATCGATACTGCACTGTATGTGCACTGCGACGAGTCATTACTCACACCGTGAATATGAGTTTAAGAAAATCACACTAAGACTGCAGAAAACAGACCGGGCACAGGAAATGTGTCATGAAAATGAAGGAAAATCAATACATCCCCAATTTTTGGTGTGATGTGTCTCCTTTATCCATCTGCTAAGAGTTTTGCCTGCTTTGGGATCAGTTTCCAGAGATCCCTTTAGAAAGTGTCTTGTGATATCAACACAAATTCACTTTTGCATTTTACATGAAGTTAAACTATTGATAGACAGTGGAGGATCATGGGATTGACATCACAGTTGACCTTCACCTTTGTGACTATACTGCTTAGGTCCCCTTGCTCCGCCCATTTCCACAACACACACACTTACATGCTCTCTCTCTATTGGCTACACACAACAGTTCGACTGATATGGGTTTTTGAAGGCTGATAGCGATATTTATGTGTTGAAGCTGCCAATTGCTCACGTTTTGTGCCGACATTCATAATCTTTAACATTTTCAGGCCAAAAAACTACAAGTATTCAGTGTTTCACCCCAGAATTTTGTGAAACAGTATTTAGACCACGGGACACTAAAACTCAAACCAGACTAATGAAATTCTTTTTAGAACAAAAAAAATGATTGAATAAAATGCGCAAAGAAGCTGTGGTCTGGCAGGAGCCTCTATCATATCGGAGGTGGACGACATTAACGGTGTGATACTTCAGCAAATAAATATTTTGGTCTAACCCTATTACACACACATACACACACACACACATACAGATACACACACACATACACACACACACACACACACACATACAGATACACACACACACACACACATACACACACACAATTCAAAACAAAGAGCTCCATGACAGATGCTGCTGCTCCCCCATCATTCTGTCCCCTGTATTGTAAAAGCTGTCACCAATTACATCCAGCAGGGCCAAACAGAAGCCTGTCATTTTGAAGAAAACCTGCCAACTGACTTTGAAAGGTGAACACTGATGGATTCAGACAGAGCTCCCGGCCACGGTTTGGGACAGCACCGCGGCGCCCACTGGCAGGCTCCGCCACAAATGTCCGCAAAATGAATAGGCCTGTGTCCGCAAGCCTGCCGGGACAAAACGCTGTTGTTCGAGGAAAACCACACATCTGCAAAAAGTGAGATTTTCAGGTCCAGAGAAAAGATTGGCTATTCTCTCATTGTATCTCTGCAATGGGGTTTTAAGGGGTTTCAGGGGCCCATGAGTCATCAAACTGTTATCACTTAGATAAGAGTCTGCATTTTGAAGACATCTTTAATGCTAAACCATCATTGCTGTGGTGTTCCTCACTGCTCTTCCCAGAGATCACCTGTCAATCAAACAGTGTGTCCAGTCTCTGACATCTTTCTCCTTGGATTTTCTGTTGATGGAGTTTGAGTTTCTGTAGGTGGCGCTCTTTTCTTTGTCTGTTCAGCCACGGCGGCTATCGCTGCTCATGCTAACTACCCAGTTCTTCTTTATTCCAAACAAAACGTTGCTGGAAACGTAAAATGCGTCACTTCCTGTGCGCCAGGAAGGATTTTTTTTTTTTATAGCGTTTATAGCAGCAAATGTAAAAGCTATCATGAACTGGCTGGAGGTTGAATGCTGTGTTATTTCATTGGTGATAGAAAGTAGCAGAACAGACATTTATTTATATGGAAATATAAAATATATAATAATTATGACATATAAAAGGAGAAAAACACAAAAGTTAGTAGTAAAGTTACAACATTGTAGGACAAAGACATAAGGTGGGACATCAAACAGCAGATCAGGGGTGAAGTAGTTATTCAGGGAAAGTTTACCGAAAGTTTACCAGTTTACTCTACTCAGCTTAGGGTTAAATGCCTTGCTCAAGGGCACCTCGACTGTAGCTGTTGAGGGAGGGGAGAGTATTTCTTCTGGGTTCAGAAGAAACAACCTTCTGTG
>OOFE01047790.1:0-10009 GCA_900323365.1 Monocentris japonica
TCTAGTCATTTCCTGATTGGAATTCCGAAGCAGAGGCTGAATCACTAGGGATCTATGGTCTTGCCCGTCTCATACTGAGGAAATCTGGAGACAGAGAACCAATTCCAGGCCTCCTCCCTTGCGTGTGTGTCTGTGTGTGTGTGTGCGTGTGTGCATGTGTGCTCCAGCACAAAAGTGTGCATGTTTGCATATAGAAAGGGGTTTTTGCTTCATGTGCATGTGTTTCTGTAAGTAGAACAGTCTTTTTCTGTATTTGTGGGTGTATATATGTGTACTTTTTTATGTAGTTTCAAATATTAACACATCTGCGTATCTGCACCTTGAGCCAGGGCAATGCAGAGAAACTAGCACACGCTCTCTCAGTGATCTTTAAAATTAATTCAGCCAGGAATACACTAATCAGATGTGTGTATGCAAGAACATCATTGTAATGAAAATGATGGGGATTATCTGGATTAGGATTACATGTGATATTTTTTTATGGAGAATGGGGTTAGGGATACTCTGTCACAACATCATTATTACTATGCCATTTTTTTTCACATGTTGAATAGTGATTCATATTTGAGTCGTTTGTGTTAAGTGTTTTTAATACATAGGCACACAGATTTCACAGCGACATCAAGTTAGATGATTCCCATAACGGGTCCAATTGGGCAACAGCTAATAGCTAAAGAAAATCTCACTGAAAATTACACGATAAGTCTGATCAGATTTAAAAGAAACAAAAACAATCACAACCCTAGGTTTGAGCCTATTTTCTTGTTAAGGAAAACAAGCATATCCTGATATGAGGTGTGTATGGGTTGTGGTTTCCACCACGGGCCACAAAGGTGGCAGGAATGGCAAGGGACTGTTTGGTAAGGACACCAAATATCTTGTAAGGTTTTTTTTCCCCCTTTGCCACCTTTGTAGTGCATTTTGGTTGGGTTGGATGCATGACTTGTTTAAGTATAGTGCATCTCATGCATCAGTAGTGCAGTAGTCTGTGTTAAAAAATCGCTGCAGTGCTTTTGAGGTGGGGCTTTTCATCATTCATGCCAGCTCACATCGTCAGCTACTCTGTTTCATTGACCTTGTCATACAAATTGGTCTCTACCCAATTGAATGTGCCACCCAGACCAGTGATCAAAATCATTAGCCATAATTATTTAAAAAAAGGGACCATTAACCAGTGTTTTAGGCAAGACTTTGCCACTTATTTGACTGGAGTTTCTAAATATTTTTACTAACTACTGTGCCTTTTTCATTCTAACAACTAAAATGATACATCTGGATGTCAAAAGTCACTATCCATTTTGAGTAATTGAGTATTTGACTGCTCATGCCCATTCATAGTAATGTGCCTCTTAGTTTGTCATGTTTTACTGATACTGATAGACAGAGCTATTGTCTGCAGAGTAGATATCATAGATATGTTGGTATATGCTATGCACAATGCTCACCGCTTTGTTTAGGCTAGTTGCTCCACTTCTTGTCCTTACATACTGCTCAGAAATTTCCATAAGCTAGCTAGTCTGTGAACCACCACAGTATTCAGTACGTTTTTAGCTAAAATGTATGGGCAGAAACTTGTCAACCTTGTAATTACAGGTAAATCATTAATTCACATGAGCTGACATGAGCAACTGGCCTCTCAGTGTTTTGAGATGTAAAACCTGAGTATTCTTTCACGAGAAATAAGGAAATGTTGAATAAAGTACATTATTACCGGCTCTCGTCCTACTGCTGTTTTGGTCTGGCTGAAGGTAACATCAGCACACATTCCACTGTGAGGGAATTGATGAAACAGGCCCTTGATCAGGAGTTCTTTGAGTGGTGCACCGGAGACAAAGGCATTGTGAAGGCTGCTCTGTTGGATATGCCTGACTTGCAATACATGCGAATCCAAACATAATACTCTAAAAAGTCTTCAGGTTGAAAGATCTTAAAATGTATCCCACACATTCAAGTACTTCCGTGTTTGCAAGAGCACTGGATGAGAATATTCCGGTTAAAATAAATGCTTGTGTAAATTAATAGCTTAATGGTGGGGATGACTCATAGTGTTGGAGTGTGCTTAACTTTATTCAGGAGAGAGATACAGATTGCTTGGCCCCATTTACGTCATGAAGCGCTGGGTCTCCTGCTGCATATGGACTAGCAAGCGCCACTCTGACCTTCATATAGACAGACGGAGGGACTAATAGGTAGCTAGATAGACCGATTGACTGAAGGACAGGCAAGTGCGTGTGCATGTGGGGCGAGGAGGGGTGAATTTGTGCGTGCCTGAATGTGTTTTTTTTGTGTATATTTCCATGTTTGTGTGTACATATGTGTGCATGGATGTGTGTTTTTGGTGACATTTCTCACATTCTCATTAAAAAAATGTCTGGTAATCAGTGACTAACCATTGTCACTTCCACTAATTGCTGTCATTTTAATGTTAAGATTCAAGAAGCCATTGCAGTCGGCCTTTGCTTTGACTGACAGGTTGTGTTTTATCTGTTGAATCAGGCCCGCATGCCAGCTAGCTGAAAGCATCCAACAAAACAGGGTAATATGATGGATTTGTTTATGCTTCATTGCACCATTGCTAGCCTCTTATTTCTCACGCTCAGTAATGCTGTACAAATTAGATGTGAAGGATTGGCAACTTAAATAGTGCTGTTAACTGAAAGTTTATTTTTCTTTTACATGAGCGTTCTCTGTAAGAAATTCAACCGAAAGAGTTCGAAAACATGTTTCAGTCATCATTGGAGTCTTACTTGGCAGCATGTCTTCATTCATCCAGAAGATGTGTTCTGCTATGTAGAAAAGAAAGGTGAATCTGTGCCTTGATATTATTTGGTTCTCCATCTTCAGCAGTCACAGCATGCCTGTTAGAGGTGTGTAAAACAATTTCCAAGTCTAATCTACATGCCATGCTTCACATCTTTCTAATCCTTCTACCAGATTTTCTGTGACAAATAACCAGATAAAGTGATTAGCAGTCGACTTGACTACTCATCATTTCATTGGTAGTTTATATAAGATGAGCCTTATTTTGACATTTGTATCTTTTGTTATCATATTTAAGGATCTAAATTAAATGGCATGTTAATTAAATGCATTTTGTTAGTAATATGATTCATATGCCAATTTCATATTGAAAATGCCATACCATTTATCATATTTTCAATATCAAACTGATTACTAAAACAGATTCCTGACTAAAATGATTTGATGGAAATCCAGCCTATGCTTGGCTGTCCTTGTTGTGTTTGTTACTTTAGTTTGGTTGGCACTCTATGGTACCTTTTGAAAAGGAAAGGTACTTTTCTTATTTGTGTTGTAACTTGTATAAAATATGAAAAAAGATGCCTAAGGCTGCCCAAATGCTTACTCTAGTCTATTCTTGTCATAGGTTATCATTAAGCATATAACATTTCAAATACCACCTTCTGCATTTTTGTTTACAGTTGAACAGTTTAATTTAATAAAGAATATAGTATTTAATAATTAATGACTATTCATTATATTGGAGGGTGGTGGTGGGGGGGGGATTTGAACCAAGATTCACTGGGACCATAGATGTAGTTCTGGAGACACCTTTGGGCAATATGCATTCTGTTAACCTGGGGATCCTTTTTACAGTATTACCTTTGTACTAGAGAGAGTGAGACAGAATGTGTGTGTGTACATATCACGTGCGCCCGCTCCTGTGCACTTGTAGGTGTGCCCTCGTGTATGTTTGAGTTGGAATAGAGTGAGCATCAGAATGTGACTGGGAAAGAGCATGGCTGTTTGAGTGTGTCTTTTGTATGTAGGAGGCTGCACTTCCAGCCTTTTGTTGTATCTGGTTTGTCAAGATCAGCACAGGTCCACAGAATTCTCCACACAGTGTGTGACATGTGACCTTATTTAACAATATCACAGAGCACCACTGATTAGCCTGAGAAAGGAATCTTGTTTTTGTTTTGCTTTAGGGTAGTTCATGATTTAGTCTAAATGTATGTGGTCTGACAGGAATATTGCTGTTCCACTGAGATCTACAAGAATCTCTAAACTCTACTCATAAATATTGGGCAAAGCAAATAATTTGATATGGGTTTCAATGTATTCCTTTCCCTGTAGCACAGTAATCAGGGTTGTTCTTATTGATTTAGTAAGAATTAGCCCCAGCAAGATTATTTAATGACTGTAGCTGGCTCATCAATGGATGACTTAGCTAAACAGGCACAGCCTAACTATACCTCTGTAAGGAAGTAGGATAAAACAAAGATGTGAGAAATGGAGGAGAGTGCCTTACAGGGCAGCCAGTGGTTCTTTAGCTGTTACTCCAGTATATTGCTACACTTCATTTGGGCAACCACCTGAAACACCATCCCTTCTGGGACCTGGCTATACTTCTGTCCCATCTGTCATTTTGACATGACTTTTGAGATCTGATCCTAAAGATAGGATTTTATGAGATCACATTGCTATATGTCGACACTTGGCCAGAATATGACTATCATATGTCTCTTGTATTAATTTAAATGTTTGCATTACTTCTTCTCACTCTCCATCTCTTTACATTTATTCTCTGCATATTGTGGCAGTATTGTGTCCAGACTATGTAGAACTCTGAACGAAATTCGAGCCTGACCATTTCCATGTCTGGTGTTGAAGATATAATGATGTGAGCAGAATCCGATTTTTGTGCGGACCTGTAATTTAATGTGCACTGGTGCATTAAATTATAAGTTTCACTAAAAAGACAAGTATAACCATAACCATAGTTTAAGAAACACCAGCATGGGGTTAAGACAGGGCATTGGAGCCATACACACTTGTGTGTGATTGTAAACTAATTGATCACTCTCTGTCGTCCAAAGGAGCAGTAATCTCTGCAGGTATCTTACATTAATTACATTAACGAAATTTACTGTTGCATATAAGTGTGCTGAAATTTATTAGGATTCCGGAGAGTGATCAGTGCAATAGATTGCACTGGCCTTATGGACGGACAATGATAAGCCTATTTACTTTGCACCACCAATTTGCACCAACTTTACTCTACTTGTTGAGAGAAAAAAACATTTCTTTCCCATACTTCCCACTTGCACAGTCTACTTAACGTGTTGTTGGCAGAATGTTTCCATAACCCCACAATTGTTCATAGTTTAGATTATTGCTTTTATTATTTTCTTTTTTCTACTATTTTTAGTTCTTATTTTTAGATTCTATAGGTGTGCTTATACTCCATTTCATTTTCCCTGCTGAATCGTTTTACTGTTGCTGCTAATGATCTAATTTCATCATCAATAGTTCAATATGATCAATAGTTCATTTTATTTTATATTAAATAAATTTTAGAAAACAATTTACGTCTGCATGCTAACGTGTGTGTGTGTGTGTGTGTGTGTGTTGCACTAAATCCAACAGAGCCTTCCATTGTGAAAACGAAAGTGAAACTTAAATTCGACAATTTGCTCCAAACTTGCTCCAAAACTAGTTTGTTAGTTAGTTAGTGTTTGTGAAATGTAGTGTCAAATTGCCCAGCACAGTTTTAGAAAAGTTAACATGAGTGCAGCGCAAAGACTGGCATATTGCACCTATTTGCCATTGTATTCCACTGGACACACATCCACAAGCCACGACAAGCCCTGATATATTTAAAATATTTCCTTATCGGTATCCATTGTTCATGTGTGGCTTGAACTCAGTTGCTCCCGTAATCATGTTGACTGACCTTTTGAACTCCTGTCTTCTCAGGTACCGAACCCTGCTTGCCCTGACACTGACTCCAGACAGACGAACTGACTGATAGACATACACTGAAAAAAAGAAGCGGACAAATAAGAGGACAGGGGGAGGTGAGTGAAATGAATAAAGGAGTCCATCTCTTTCTATCTCTCTCTCGCTCTGTCTCTCTTTCTCTCTCTCTCCCTCTCCCTGTCTGTCTGTCTCTCTGTGAAGGGGGCTACTATAGACCATGTGGCTCTTTGTTTACAGAGCTGCCCAATCAGCCAGAAAATGACAGAAGCCCTGTAGCAGAGAGGTCAGTTCACACCCCTGCTGAGCCCAAGACTGTGTGCGTGCTCATGTTGTGTCATCTGGTATCGGAGTTCATGAGGATGGAGTCAAGATTATTCATTTCTGCAGGCTGTAGGAGATCTTTATACTCAGCAGAAGCAGCTGAGTTTGGTGCTTTGTATTTTGTCTGCTTACCAGTCAGCGCTACTGTGTGAGTTGTGTGTATAGGTGTGTACATATTTCTTATGGTATTCCTACTTGGAGAATAACAGAAAGAAGTTAAGAGTTAATGTCAAGAGCCATTTTTTAGACATATTGATATTGTGGAAGCCACAGGTTTATACTGTGGTCAGGTCTTCAGCATCATCGTTGCACTGAAGGTGGTTTTGAGTTAAATCCATTTTTTGATCACTGTCAATGGCTCTTGGTCTTGGTGGTTGATGAGTTCACCGACTGCCATGGTCTTTTAAACTGTCTAGTTATATAATGTAGTTTTAACTAGCGATCACATAACCCCCTTCCCCTCCAACATCTCAGGGGGCAGTGTTTTGGGGGTCTGACTGTGTGTGTTTATGTGTGAATAATTGATTGCTGTGGTTGGATGGATCACTGGTAAGATTGATCCTGACACTAAAAGCTGTTCCCCTCCTCACTCACTGAGTCCATAATACAACTATACAATGTCTTTTGCTGCTCATATGGGTCTGTGGTGGTGTTATGAGTGGCTTGTTGCTGTTCATTCAGTGAAATTGTTTTATTTCTCTTAGGTTTAACTAGGGCTGGGCGATATATCGAGTTCTCCGATATGATAGATATAATTTTACTGAACAATATGAAAATTCCTATCGAGATATTCGGCTTTTTACAGTGTTTAACCTTTATTTTTCATTCCCTATAGCTCCCTGTGCACTGCAACCACCTACCGGCATTCTCTGGGGCAGGCTTTAGTAAACGAAAATGGCTGAGAGCTGAGAAGACGACTTAGTAGAGTTCATTTAGTTCCAAAAAGGAGTCATTTCATCTCCGCTTTTTGGAAATACTTCGGATTTAAGCAGTCAGACAGAGATGTTATTTTGTACATTTTTAAAGATTTTTGGTTTTTTTTTGCACTTAAAAAGCTTTTTATGTTGTTATTATTTATTTGCACTACTACCGGGGCCGCGACAGCCGCGGAGCATCAAAGCTGCCAGTCCGCCAGGCTTCCAGGACGCTTTTCAGCTCCAACCCCGACTGGGCAGCTCTGGCGGGTCTGCCCCCAGCTGCATCCCCCGGGAACATGGTCGGTCGCCACTGCTGGTCTCGCTCTCTCCGCTGCACACGTCGGACTCAAGCACTCAATCAGGCTCTCACTCTGACTCAGACGCACTCCCGTTCACACATGCATACACAGGTTAAAAGGGCCCGGCTGCAATCTGCCTTAATTGGCTGCAGCCGGTGCTGGATCCAGGGAGAATCAGTTCACTGACTCAACTCTCTCCTGGATCCAGCCTACGCCTCACCCCCACCCTCCCCCCAGTCTGCCAAATGCACATTTTGTGCTTGCTCTTTTTGAGCTTGATTTAGTTATTTGATACATTTGTTAAATTCTGTTTTCCTGAGCTCTTTCTGTCTTTCTTTCTTTCTCTCTTTCTCGTGCCGCAGTGTCCTTGAGAAAGCAGTGACTTTGCCAGTGAGCGCAGCAGAGCGCCTTTCTCACTCCCTCTCTCTCTCTCTCTCTTGCTCTCTCTCTAACGGTAGATCCATGGCAACATTGTCAAGTAGAACCAACCCTTACAAGTCTCTTTTCTCTGCCTCTATAAATAATTCAGCACTAGTAACCTTGGCTATATTTTATGCAAATATTGACAAACCTATCTGAGAGTCATTTCCTGTGTTGAGCACATATTCTGCCCACTTACTGTTTGCAGCAACATAAATCTTCACCAAATTGCTGATAGGGTTGTTTGGGTTTGATCAGAATCAGAATCAGAATGGGGGTTTATTGCCAAGTAAGTTTACACACAAATTTGCCTTGGTCTGATGGTGCAACATTTAACAGAAGAAACAAGTCAAAAATATAAAATCTAAAAAACAAATTCACATAATAAATTATAAAAAAAGGCAAAACATATAACAAGACAAGAGATATGATTATGATTGATGTGCTGATATTAGTTTATTAATTTAGTTATGTAGTTATTACTTATTAAACAATGTATGCACATAGTATATTACATACATAACCTATAGTTATTAATGTATATGCTTCTGGCTACTAGGCATTCAAACCCCATAATCATGAATCTGAACAAATACCTGAGGTGATAGCTAGCCAGTCCCAGCACAGTAACACGATGCCTTCTGTCTTCCTCCTCATTAATGGTGCCCTCCACTAATCTTCAATCATGACAGCCTTTTGTCACAGTTTTCCGTGGCTGCTGAAATATAGATGGAGTCTGATTGTCTGATTGTAAGATGACCCCTTATAGTCTCCTGATGCTGTTTGTTCCCATTGGCTCTTGTTTTCCATCTGAGTTTGTATGTGTGTGTGTGTTGTATGTGTGTGTGTGTTGGTTCGCTACTTGTTCCTGGTGCTTGCTGTGTTTTCCGTTGGAGATCAGGTGTCCTGTGGTTAGTTGGCTACCGTGCCATATGGCTGATGTGTGGTTTTATGAGTTTTATGTCCCGTATGCATTTTTAATGTTCATACGTGCTGATAAATAATTGTATTGGTGTTTTTTTTTTTACTTTATTTAAAAGTAAAAGTAAAAATTAAAAGATGGATTATTAAAGAAGTCAACATTTGAGCTGCCTTGCTTATGTAGAATATATTTGTATGAATGGAATCAGATTTTTGTTGGATAGCACCTAGTTCGGCAGTGTGTGGAGCTTTCATAACTTTTAAATTTACAAGCCTCTTCACTTCATTGAAATATTTCAGTACCTCCATGTTATACTTTCTCTCTGTCTTCTCTTTCTCCCTCACTCACTATCTCTCCCCTGCTTCTGTAGCCATGGCGACCGATCCCAAGGGGAAAGTTGAGGCCGAATCTCTTTCTGTCTTTTCCCTCCTTTGTCTCATGCCTTGTTACAGTATTGTGCTTTCTTTACATACACACACACACACACACACACACACACACACACACACACACACACACACACACACAAGCCAGTCAACTACATTTCAGGCTGTAGTCTACACACCTGTTCTTGTGTAAAGCATGTGACCATGGTTGTTTGTGTTCGAACCTTGGACATTGGAAGCTCACACAAAGAGGAAGTTGATGGAGAGAGACTGTATAGAAAAAGAAAAAAAGATAAAGTGAGGAGGTGGAATAAATACAGAAATAAGAGTAATAGGAGAGTGAAAGAGAGATCTTTCTGTTGGTGCTCTCAGCTACAGAAGGGCGTCATTCATCTCATCTCGCTTTCAATCTATATGTGTGCGTGATGCATAAGTGTGTGTGTGTGTGACCATATGTGTTTTTGTTCTATGTGTGCATGTGTGTTTAGAAGGGTTTTCTTTGGGAGGGGGGGTGCATGTATGCATGTTGACCTCCTCTTGCTCTCGCTTAATCTCATGTGAGATGGCCTTGGGCTAGGCACAGTCTGGAAGACAAACACACACTAGCAAATCAGGATTTAAAAGTACAGGAAATACAACTCTATTAATTAATTCATTAGAATTAATTGTTAATTATTAATGATCAATTATATTATTCCTGTCGCTAGTCACAGAGTTCAATTCAGAATCAGAATCAGAATGGGGTTTATTGCCAAGTAAGTTTACACATACAAGGAATTTGCCTTGATCTGATGGTGCAACATTTAACAGAAGAAAAACAAGTCAAAAATATAAAGAAACAAGTCAAAAATATAAATCTAAAAAAAAAAAAAAAACAAATTCACATAATAAATTATAAAAAAGACAAAACATATAACAAGACAAGAGATGTGTGCAATAAGTATGTGCAAGTTGCCTATTTGTAGTGTGTGTGTGTGTCTGTGTGTGTGTGTGTATGTGTGTGTGTGTGTGTATGTGGGGGGG
>OOFE01047794.1:5915-29278 GCA_900323365.1 Monocentris japonica
CAACAATCACTGTACCATTTTATACCCCTCTGTCCTTTCTCCATGCATTTGTTATTTTGTTCTTATCCTCATGCTCTCTCTCTCTTTCTCTCTCTCTCTCTCTCTCTCTCTCTCCCAGTGCCATTCTGTTTGACGAGGTGAGGTACGTCCAGTCGGATGCTGACCTCCAGGCCTTGGAGAGGACGGCCAGGGGGAAGACGGACATGGTGCTGGGATACGTCCAGATGCTGGGAACACAAGGTATGAAGGAGGGAGGGAAGGAAGGGATGCTGCTGACATATTGGTTTCTTTTTCTTTCTTTCTTTCTTTCTTTCTTTCTTTCTTTCTTTCTTTCTTTCTCTCTTTCTTTCTTTCTCTCTTTCTCTGACTGATTGGATTATGACCAATAGAGCTTGTCTGACTGGCTGATGAATTGCCTCACTGTCTGGAGCGCTGGCCGCTGATCGAACCGATGGATTGTATTGTTTCTCCTGATTGCCTTTCTTAGAGCACAGGTCACTGATGGAGACGGTGTTTGTATATGGAGCCAAATACCAGTTCATCCTCACAACTGGGGGACCAATTCTGGAGCACCTAGGGTAGAATCTATTCTATTGTATTCTATTCTATAGTTCTATTCTCTGGTTCGCTAGGTTTGAGGTTGCAGGGTCACAGAAGGTTTATGACCTTAATACTCTCTCTCTCTCTCTCTTTCTCTCTGTCTGTCTCTCAGTGTCAGTCCATCCTCTCGCTCGTCTGGGGTGTGGTTCCTCCACTGTAGGGTTCACCGGGGGTCCACGACCCTGACGACCTCTGACCGCTGCCCTTTGACCCCTATGAGGAAACCCCTGTCCACCCTCGGCCTCTACGCCTTCCTGCAGCTCATGGATGCTCCGCTAGTGGTAAACGGATGGAGACGCAGATACTGGATATTGAGACACTAACATTGGGCAGTGGCCAACAGTCCAAACGCTGCTGGTCCAGTCTCCAGCTCTGACAGGGTCTAATACAGCTCTGAGAGTTTATAGAGTGGCTCTACTTTTCTATGTAGTGAAGGAGGGATGATAGTTTTTCTTTAGGACCCAAAAAGATGTATTGAAGGGCAATTCAAAATTTGTAATTTGTATTGTCATGACCCAAAACAGTACTGGATTTTAGATAAAAAATCCCAAATTATCCCAAATGTGCCAAAAGTCCTGGGGGAGGTGAATCCTATTTATGGCCACTGTTTGTGTCTCTGTGCCACAGTCAGAGGTTTACGCTGATCCGTCTGAGGTGCAGCCGCCCCACCTCCAGACCCCCCAGCTCTTCTTGTTCTCTCGGCCCGGCACCGAGCGCCTGGACCGGGACACGGCCACTGCCCTAGCCTGGAGGCTCCAAGGCCTCGCCCTGCTGGTGCTGGTTCACAGGTAGAGAGTTGGATCTGCACGCATGATCAGCGGTGTGGGTTTTCTATTCTTTTGTTTTTTTCAAGGAATGATGTTTTTCTTTTTATTTATCTGAGTAATTATTATTATTTTGACTTCTTCTCATGGATTTTTAAGCAACATTTCCCTGTTTTCCTGCTTTACACACGCAGATATGTCCATAGGGATGATTTGGCATTGTAGAGAGCTAGCACACATTTTGAACTTCCTGTATTTATGCTGTAAATTTCACATACTTTATTAATTTGCTAGTGCATATTTTTATTGTGTGTGTGTGTGTGTGTGTGTGTGTTACCAGGGAGAGTCCAGCCGTAAAAACTCCTGAGGAATATAACGCTGCTTACAGGCTGCCAGGGCCGGTATGAGTTCATATATACAGTAGTATTCTCATCATTATTTTTACTTGTGTGTGTGTGTGTGTTTTACCCGTGTGTGTGTGTGTTTTATTCCCAGGGGTCAGAGGTAAAATATTTGACCTTGACCAACCTTGAGGAGGTCATGGACCTCTTCATAAACCAAGAGAGAGAGGAGCAGAAGGACAGAGAGGAAGAAGATGAGGAGGAGGAGGAGGAGGAGGAGAACTGGTCAACACTTGGTAAGGTGTCTGGTGGAAAGAGAGAGAGAGAGAGAGAGAGAGAGAAAAAGAGAGAGTTGGTAGCAACGAGAGAGAGAATCTGTTTGTGTGTCTTTCTCCAGACATCCTGGATGATGAAATCGGGGAGTCTGTCTACAGAAATCGAGGCCATTTTCTGGATATGGACTCCGTCACTCAGCTAACCACTGACAACTTCCCTACCGCAGTAGCGCAAAGCAGCCTCACGGTGGCGCTCTTCTACCTCAAATGTGAGCCTCCCTTTTGAGAGAGCGAGAGGTCCTTGTTTTTATGGAATTGTTTCAGAGCTTAAGATTTCCTCCCACTGTGTTTCTCTGTTTGATCGATTGACTTTTTTGATCATTTGTATCAAGCAATACATGCAGCAGTACTCCTCAAAGGTGTATGTACTAGTGAGAGGGTTTGGCTCATATGGCTTTTTGAAGGCTGATACCGATACTGACATCTTTGAACTGACATTGAACTGATATTCACCATCTTTAAATTTTAAATGTACTCCTGCAGTTTCCCCAGAATTGTGTTCTTGTCAGGGTGGAAAGGCCTCTGGAACAGCATTTAGACCATCATGGGACACTAAAACTCTCCAGTGTAATAGTAGTAGTCATAATAATAATCATCATTTCCAGTGAATAAACTGTTCATCACATTCCTGGTGACTTCCTGGAACCCCTTCAAGGACCCCTGTGTGTCCCCAGACCCTGCTTTGATAAGTATTGCTATATTGACCCCTGTAGGCAAACTGTCTTTTCTCTTGCCCCCTCCACAGGGAGGTCAGAGGTCAGGGTCAGCTACAGAACAGAAACCCTGGTGCTGGTAGGGATTCAGTGTCTTGCTCTTCAGCAGTGTGGATGCTTACCAACACAGGGGCTTGAACCTGGGTTCTCCCCGGTCAAAGGACACCTGCTCCCAAAGAGCGTAACTGTTTGATATGTCATGCCTTACACAGTTTTAGATTTTGAGTGTAGCAACTTATAATTAAGAGGAAAAACATCTAGTCCAGAGTCCTATTCTTCTAGTGTTGTGTTGGTATCATGTGAGCCCTGTCTAGATACAGTCTATGTACGGTTCATGTTCTGTCTGCAGTGGACTAGGGGAAACGTGCTTCAATGGCTTTTCTCAGCTTACCCCTGTATGATTATGAGTTTAAAATAAATGTATATGGGCTTATAAAGCGTGACTGCTCTAATTGTAGTATCTCTTTTCACCACCAGGGGACGCCGTTTCTATGGCCTTTCTCAGCTCCTTCATTGAAGTAGCAGAGAGACTGGCAGGTAAAGATGAGAGCAGCTAGAATGTTGGCTGGGAAATTTTCACCCTCCAAGCTGGGACGATATCCACTAGTTATTGTAATTATCCCAAGATCACAGTACATCAGCCTTTTATATTTGTTTTCTATATTTCATTTTCCTTGTTTTTTACAATTGTATTCTTATATAACCCTGTTTGTCATGTCTGGCTTTTTTTAGTCATTTGTCTTATTTATTATTGTAGTACTTTGCAGGATGGATTTGAAAAGTGCTATATAACTAAAGTTTATCATCATTATTATTAGTAGTACTAGGAGTAGTAGTAGTAGTGTGTTGTTGTGATTATTGTTATTGATAGATGAATTGATTGGTCAGTCTTGTCATGTTCTAAAGTTCCTGACAGATAGATAGGTAGATAGATGTGTTTATTGACTGACTGATTGATTAATAAATGTCTTCAGATTCTGAGGTTGCAGACGTGCAGATGTGTGTGGTCGACTGTGGAGAATGGACAGATCTCTGCGCCGCTCAGCCAATCGGCTCTCACCCAGCCCCGTTCCAGCCAATCACAGCCTTCCCCAGCGTCCTGCTGCTCCGCCCCCAGGAATTGGCCCAGCGCTACAGTGGAATGCTGGGTACCGAGGCGCTCCATCGCTTCATCATGCTGTGAGTTTTTACTGACTCAATGAAGCAGTGACTCTGTCTCCAAACAACATTACAGACGACCAGTAATAATAAGTGCATACCACCCAGACAAAGATGTAACAAATATTCCTGCACCACTAAAATGATCACACACTGTATAGATAGAAAAGGGCTAGGAAAGATGAGAACAACTTTACTGTCCCTTGAGGGATATTTGTCTTGGCCATCATGGCTGCAGCACCAAGGACATAAAAAGAGTCCAATCATGAGAGGCCGAGATTACGATGACAGAATTTATTGCAACAACAACATGAAAAATGTGCAGAAGCTGAGGTTTGGCGTAGACCCCCAAGAGGTATCCAATCTGAGGGGCGTGTTCGGCTCCAGCTGAGTTATGATTGAAAGAGTGGGAGAGCGGTAGCCTTCCTGATTGGACTTGCGCTAAGCTCCATTTCATGAAATCTGCAAACAAACAGCAAAATTAAATAGCAACATCATATACACATCAAGGGATTAAAAAAAAGGAAAAAAAAAATCATCCTATCAGAATCTAAAGGAAATTGGATAAGAGGACTCAGATGGATCTGAGGATCATTTGTGTTACTACACTTGGCATTGTAGCCATTCTTCCATATCCCATAACCCTAACCTTAAGCACATTTGGTCCCCACTAGTAATACAGGAAAACACAAATACTGCTGCTGCACAGTTCATAGGAGACAACATACTGTATGAGTCAATATTGGCCTTTTTGGCCCTCACCGGACACAGCAGGACAATCTAAGACCGTCTTAGCCATCTCTGTAATGCATCCGTAATGCACCTTTTTGCTTATCGGTCTGTTCTCTAACCAGGAGTCGTCCGGCGTCGCCTGTGTTGTTGTCCACCCAAGAAGAAGTGACATCATTTCTGCAGGAAGTGCCCAATCTACCTGACAGAGTACTGGGATTGTTTAAGACACACACACACACGGGTAGGAGGTTGGAACTGTTGTCCTGTGTATAATGGATGTAAACTGTCTACACTCCAGTTCAACAGAGGATTTATTCCGATTCAGAGACTTCAGTTTCAGTTTGTTGCCTTGCATCCAAGTCTAAATGTGTGTTTGATGACTGGCAAACTCATTGCCTAGAGCACGTGACTGGAAAGTCAGATTAATGAATTTATATATAGTTATAAAGAGTGAGCTAACACCAGAAAGGCAATGAATTTTAGCATTGAAATATCTCAGCTTTCAAAATTTTCCAAGACCCACTTTCTGTGCAAACCAGCGATATTACATTATAAGCCCCCCAAAATCCATTGGCCTTTCAAGTTTTAATGAAATGATGTGACGTTCCAATGAGTGATGTGCTTCTCTCTGTGTTTCCAGCTGTACCAGTGTTTATTGAAGCAGCCAAGTCATTGAGAGGGGAAGTGCTGACTGGATTGCTGACAGACAGGCTGGCAGAGAGATGGTAACAACACTAAAGTCTGTCACGCAACGGCAGACATTTGGATGAGCTTATGTTACCTTTAAGTACTCCTTGTAAGCTTGTACTCTTGAGGTAGCAAGTTGTAAATATGACGTGTGTGTGTGTGTGTGCGCGTGTGCAGGGCTAAAGACCACACGGTGGACCTACCTATGGTGCTGGTGTTTCCATCTTGGAGGACACACACACACCCCACCCCGCTGCCTCTGTCCTCCTCTGCTGAAGAGCTGCTCACACACATTAACAGCACACTGCTCCACACACTGGTAAGTCTGACTGTGTGTGTGTGTGTGTGTGTGTGTGTGTGTCTTTCTGCCTTAGTTAATGTGTGTGTGTTAATTATTATGGTTACAAAGAGAAAAGGTATTTTTGGAAGTGCTGAAGTCTAAAGTTGTCTAAAGTTAAAGCTGCCACTTGCAGAATATTTGCCTCAATTCTGAAATAAATTTTGATAGCATGTCGAAAAATGACACCATCCTGAGAGAATTGGTTTGTTCTGTGGGTTCCCGGGTATGATTTCCTGCATTTTGGGGGTTTTGTTTTGGCCAAAAAGAGGTTACCATGAAACAGTCAAAAAGAAAAGAAAAAGATGATCACAAAATCCGGACGTAATAAACAACACAGGAATAGAAGACTCATTTAAAGATATTTCAGTGAATGTCAAAAAAATACACTTTCCACACGGGCTTACTGGTAGTTTACACTTTACAGGCTATGAGCCGTCGTCTGGAATACGGTCTGCATGTAAAGAGTATCCTGGATAACAACAGCATAAATGGTGGATTGCAACTTCTTGGAAGTTTGTTAGACAATATGGGATCAATTCACAGTATGTCACAAGTAACAAGCACCATATGGCAATCGCAGTGTTGGCTGGGTTTCCTCAAATGAATGTGTTCTTGTAGAAGTCCTTGTTTGCTAACGTAAACACAATGCATTCACACGGGACCGACAGTCTTTATTATAGAAGTTGCTCAAGAAGAGGCCAGCTCTCCTTTTAGTAGTTTTTGTTTTGTTTTTTCTCTTCATCACTTCTTTTTTCTCTTGATGAATGTGGGTCCAGACTCAACAAGGTACTAAGGCTGTAAGGGTTGGGGGTTTGAATCCCACCGGGGCCAGCCATACTTAAGCTGTATCCACTCATGGTACTGCAAGGCATGTTGGAAAGCATGTGCAACAAATGGCAGACTGTAAAGTCTCCCTTTTGGTGACGTTTGTTACCTAATCCTCTTTTTATCAAGCCTAGGATGAACCAAGAACCAGTGCAGTTGCTTGGCACTGCTAGCTGAAATCATTTGAGAGCCGCATGGCAAGGAAGGCCGGCGACATCTGACTGTCCTGGTCACCTTATAGGACGGGTAGAGGTGATGCCACCTGGGTGCCGCTTCAGCCGAAAGTTCAGAGTAAAGAACCAGCGACTGAATTATTCCCTCTCCAATTTAAAGTCTTACGCCATGTTCACATTATTCCACTTCTTCTTTGTGCCTCAACCTCAAACACTTAGCACATGGACAAGTTTCATCATAAAACTGCCGTGAACCTTGATTAATAGCTGGAAAAACCCATTTGCGCACATGATGTTGTAGCCTCTGATGGAAACTTGACTTTGTATTTTTTTTTTTCACTCCATCCCTTCCTTGCCCACTCCAGCCGGAGCTGACAGTAGAAAACCTGCCGTCCTTCCTCTCGCTGGGCAAAGCCCTCCTCCTCCTCTTTGTGGGGGAGGATGAGAGGGGGAGTAGGGAGAACGAGGCAGTGGTGGAGGAGATGAGAGGAGTGGCGGAGAGGGGAGGGTGGAGGACGGAGAAATACCTGGCCTGCTGGATCCACCTGTATGTCCATCAATCCATCAGTAGGCCTCAAAATAGATTGCATTCACCCACCATTCATACAAACATAGACAACATCCATTGATAAATGAATAGATTGACGTTAAAAAATGAAATATTTGGATGCTCTGTGTTTCCAGTGGCCATACTCCGGCTGGCATCTCTGTCCTGGAATCATACCTCGGCTCTCTGCCCCCCCTCCCCGCTCTGGTCCTCACCCACCTGCCCTCCGGAGGGGAGATCTACCACTACCCCCCCAACGCCCCCATAGTGGTACGCGCCGTGCTGCAGTGGTTGCAGAGGATAGAGGACGGGGGCGAACCACCCGCAGGTAAAGTTCGACCGGGTTTTTTGAAGGCCGATAACGGATATTCTTTGACTGAAACTCCCTACAGCCGATATTTTGCACCGAAATTCTTGTCAGGGTGTAAACAACATTTCGACCATGGGACACAAAAACTCAAATGAAACAACAACAATAATAATAACAGACATATTCATTCATAATTGAGTGAAATCCAGTGAAAACGTCTCATCAGAATTACTTATCAATTACACAATAAATAGGTAATCAATTTTCAGGGCTTTAAAAATATCCAAAAGTGTAAAAAATGCTTATAGGCAAAGGTATAAAGCAATGGACAATACAGACACAATGAGTAGAGTGGAGAACTGTTTAATCTACATTACATATATACTTACAATGACGAACAAGATGGGCTTTTAAAATGGACGAACAGAGTAGCCTGGCTTGTCCCGACTCTTGTCCCGACTGTACAACTCATCAGCTGTTGCCATGCTGTCTATCGTGATATTGCATTTCACGTTTTGCCCTCTAGCAGGCAGGCTGATACATGTGAACTTAACGATTTTTTTTTTTATTTTATTTTAAGCAAGGAAAGGCAATTTACACATTAGACAGGACTGACTCTTAAAAGTCCCACCACAGTAACAGTTTTCACACAGCATTTCAGCACCCACACAGTAATGTTGATTGAGGCCCGTTGTCATTTTTTTTTTGTCACACATCAGTTTCACTTTTTTGTGTCCTTTCCAAAGCAGGTTGTGAGAGAGGTAGCAACTCCTTTTTGTTAGCCAGCAAGCTAACCCTGTCTAACGCCACTGCAAAGGCAATCCTGCATGACATTTTTGGTATCTGGGAATGTCTCATTTATTTGTTATCGATCTTCCCAACCAGCTAACAAGCTAGTTAGCCCAATAAAGAAGAAAACATGGATCGTGGTTAGGATAAGGCCCATGGGTTAGGGTACAGGGGAGGGTTAGGAATTATGTTATGCTACGCAGCCAATATACCAGCATACCAACAAAACCAGTAAAACCAGCAAATATGGAACTGAAAAACATGCAAAAGGGCAGGATGGCTAAAACAACAAGTACCGTAGTTGATGTAAACGTAAGCCGTAAGGCAAAAGCCCAGTGTGGGCTTCCAGAAGCCTTACTGGATATTGGGTAAGCTATTGTTTGCTGGCCTGCAGCTGGGGCCTGCCATCCAGGGAACCCACCCAAGGGATCCTAATGGATGTCCTAATGGATCCCCAACTGTGGAATGACCTTGTTTTTCCTTTGGTCACAGGCTGACTCATGTTTTAAAGGAGCACCTCACATCACCTTCTGCTTAAGGAATCATTTCTCCTCTCCACTCACTGCAATTACTCTAAAATAAAATCCCTTCTGTCCTCGTTTCAGTCTTCTTCCTTTTCCCACCACCTCATTTACACCTGGATTTAAAATGTGAGCTGCATCTGGATGTGCTTCTCGGAAAATGAAAGCAGTCACGTAGGTGGCAGCAGATGCAAACCTGGCCGGTGATGTTGTGACGGTACTCTCCAGCCTCCTTTGCGGTCGTCTTTTATGGCTCTCTAGTAGGAGGCACGGCGCCGACGTTTCTAGCAACGGCGATGTTGTTTCCAACCACGGTAACAACATTTCCAGGCCTCGAGCAGACAAACACACTGTCCAAATTGCATTTCCACCCGGCTAACTCCGGATGAGAGCCAACCACCTCTGCAGGTGCTCTGGCAGATCCCGTCCCATTCCCATCCCAGCGTGTATTTACACCCAGTTTGTAATGGCACTTGTAAACTCAGAGCTGAAGCTTATTCTACTGTTGCACTCATTTTAAGCTAAATGCCTAGAACGTAAATGTCAGTGATGTTGTGGGACCTCAGAGAATTTGAGACTAAGAGATCAAATTAGAGAGGCAGAGAGCTCAGGACTCATCGAGTAGCCGGTTGAAATCCAATCATTCTGAGACGTCAGGAGTAGAATAACTGAAGCGAATGGCATTAAATGCTGATTTCGTTGACTTTTAGCAGCCTAAATGATGAGGGGTGGGGCGGTTAGTGCATCCCGTGAGGTAAAATAGATTAGGAAGAGCACAAAAGCATGGAGCAGACTTTCATTTGGGAGCATAGTAAGATTTCAATGACTTTTAATGACTGGCAAATGAATTATTAACCAGATTTTACAGTTATCGAGGGACATTTAACGGTGGAAACGTCCGTAACCTCATCTCCCAGTGTATAGAGATTAAAGGGATACGTCACCCATTTTATGTTTGTCTGCAGTGGTGCTCTTACCCTCACACCAGCTCACGGCCTGTCTAAGGGATGTGCAAGTGGAGTGAAGAGGCTGTGTGAGTAATGGCTCCTAAAAGGCTCTTTAAATGATGATAGTGATGATTGTTCGGGTGATTTCAGTCCGTCTCAAGTCATTAACCCTTGACCTTCGAACCCCGCAGTTTGACCTTTTGTTTGTTTGGGCGAGGGCCTGGATGAGGCGCTGGTCTCGTCGTGACTTGCCTGCAACCAATCCAGCACATTCCCTACATTCTCCGTGGAGAAACCAGACCCTTGCTGCTTTGAGGGAATTTTTTTAAGCCTCCAGTGGTTCAGTTTTTACCTCCTGGGACTAAATCTTGTCACCAAGCAATATCAGCCCAAGCTACTGGAATTGCATTTGTTGTCAGGTGACTTGTTGAACAGTCACTGCTGTTGTCCAGGAAGTGTTGGGAACTATTGAAGCCTCTGTGATTTTAATGTTGGATAGATGGCTCTGGACTGAAAGAAGGATTATTTATGTTTATGTTTTGGAATCTGATCAAAATGTTCAGAATCAATACACATGTAGGGCTTCTCACAGACGAGCAGTGTAGTATTGATCAATTCAATTCAAGGAATATGCAATCAAACAACCTGCAAAATGCACCCATCATGTCGGCAGTGGACGACACCGCCGGGACCAGATTTCGGTCTAATGCCGTATCAGATTTTACACGATAAGTGCAGATCTCTGTCTGTGTCTCTCTAGGAATGATGGGTGAGGATCGCTGGGCTCCTGTGGCCCCCTTCTACGACTTCCTGTCAGTCATGGACCAGGAAGCGCCCGGCTACGCCCAGCAGCGAACGCCAAAGTCCAAAGAGAAGAAGAGCAAAGAGGAGGAAGAGGATGAAGAAGAGGCGAGGAGAAGGAGCAGGGGAGGAGGTATGGAGGGAGGTGACCGACGAGTACAGAGGGATTCCTCCTCCAACCCCTCCACTCCTCCACTGCACTCTGAGCTGTGAAAGAACAAGATGGATGGGAGAAGACAGAGGGGGGTAATGTTCGGGGACTTTTTCAGGATTATTGGACACAGCGTTTGAAACTGCTGATAGACGATAGTGTGTTGATATTTCACATCTTAAAGTTTGACCATTTTTATGCCAAAAAAAGACATTTATTCAGTACTGGCATAGTGGAAAAGCCGCAACATTTCGACCCTCAGTCACTAAAACTCAGCATAATAATAATTCAGGTTCAGGGCTTCCCATAGGTAACCAGTGCCAGTAAATAAATCGTCACTAGGAATCGGCCCCGGAAAACCTGACCGTGCGTCCCTGTGGGCACTGCTACATATTTACAGCCGACGTTCGGGCAGCAACATAGTTCAGCCTGACCTGACTGTCATTACTGTGAAGTTTTATTTTTCAGTCTATTTATACTGATGGATATATTTTTGTATCTAATCTGTTTCCAGCTGTTAATTTGCTGTTGTTTTTGCTGCTGCTTTCCCAGAGATGTTTACAGAGACTGGCATCGTATCGGTTTCATTTCCTGGAGTGTCACTGTCTTGTGACTGACTCCCAGTGGACGCTGTTACCTGATTAGCTGACAGCTCTCTTTTTGAACAGCAGAAACACATCCACACTGGGCCTTTGTGGTTAATTCGTGTTGCTACCAAAACTATGGACTCATTTATAATTACATCTGAAACTTGATCATAAGCTCTTTTCTCAAAATATACTTACATGGTATTCTGCAATATTCTATTTTCGTCTTGTGTGTAAAATAAACTGCACTCATATAAAGTTGTGTATGTTAGGCTTAAATACCAAAAAGAAGTTGAATATATTCAATTATATAATATATTTGATTTCAAATTGTGTAATACAAATTCAAATTATGCAATTCAAATTCAATTTTTGAATTCTATTTTTCAATTTGAGCATGGCAAATTCAAATAAATGTCGTTCCAATTCAATTTCTGGTGGCACTAATATCAGCATGTGAATTTGAAAATCCTTCAGAGATATCACTGGTAATGAAACAAAAAAAATCTCTGCCCCCTTTGTGGTTTATTCAACAGTGTACTCAAAAAACTAGTCATACAACAGGTTTACCAGCATTCACATATCACATCCTGAAAAAAAATAGAAATTTGTAGACTAGATTTCTAGTCAGGCAAAACACCAAAAAAGGAGAAAATTAACAAAATTAACGAGAAGGCCTTTGGATGGTCCTGTAAAATCTAAAGGCTACAAGCTCTTCTCTCAGAAGTCACCAGAAGTTATAACGTTTGTAGGTTTTATCAAAAAATGATTTGTTTTCTGGACTCTCACCACAGCATTACGATGCCAAGAGACTTTTGAGATTGAGCGTATCCTTGACTAACAATGTCCTGGAAATGTCTTGGAAATCATTTGCTACAAAGCGAGGGCACGCTGTATCATTTCCCATCATTCCATCTCCCGTCCCGTAATGACAGCGGCATCATGGGATCAGTGTGTTATTTTTCCTGGCTGCCGTGGTGCAGAACAGAAGATATAATTTGTTGGATTGGTCTGTGTTAATAATGGTTTCAGATGTGGATCCTGTTACCTCGTGTTATTTGAATCAATTAGTGTCAAAGTTAAAAGGGAACATTCATCCTAAACCAAATTTGGACTGAAGTTTCTGAGATTTGAGGGCTTGAATTGTGGTTTAGGGTGGATTTTTGCAGTATTTTGCCCCCTTTCGAAACACTATTACTCCTCTACTGGCTTTGTCTATGTTTTGATTCATTGTTTTCACTCTTGATCAATTGAGCTTTTGATACGAGGACTGACAGCATGCAACAGCTAAACATGGGTTTTTACATGTGTTTTGATGCTGTAACAGGTTGGTTTACATTGGATGAAACTTTAATGATCCCTGTGGGAAAATTCTACTTGGGTAAAAAAATCTACCTGGGTAGATTCAACTGAATTCATTGCGATTTTTTTTTTTGGACGGACTTATTCTTCATGTCATGGTTTAAAATGTCAAAAATGCTTGTTGTCATTAAAGAGAAACATTATTTTAAAGGTCATTCACCTTAGAGTGCGTTTTTCTTTGAGACGGAAGGTTCTGGTGGGGCCGCGGCTAGCTGTGACCCATGACTTCAATAATGTATGGGTCACTGTCACATCTTTTCATGTGAATGGCAAGTTCAGAAACCTTTTCCTCCAGTGTGACAAAAGGAAAAAAAAAAATAGTAATGACCGAAAACGTGGCCGACGTGGTCGTCAAACAACCCATTAATTTTAGTTTCTCCTTCATAACGTCTGGATCCAGTTACTGTGCGCTGTTTAATCCGGTCAGTGTCAACTCTGAAATCAGCAGAGTAGAAACACAAGATTAAAAGGCCAGGCCAAGCTAATGTGTGTGTTTATATCCCGACAGCCAGATCTGCCCCTGTGTCTCTCGTGGAACAGTGCGATTGGATTTGAGACAGTTTTTCCAGGGGGAACCCGTGATTACTTCCTGACAGATGAACTTGATTTCACCGCTTCAGTTACCCTGGCTGACAAAATGTTATTCGATTTAAAAACAGTTTTTCCAGAGAGACCAGGGCTTAAAGGCTTATCTATGCGCCAAAGTACCAGCGTTGGCTCGATAAAGCTACGCAACTGCCATCTGCTGCCTTTAGCCAGTTAGCTGTCCTGCTCTTGACAGCTAATTCTGGCACACACAACTGGCAGAGGAGTTAAGCAGACAAACATGGGATAATACTGAGCCTGGGTGTAATCAGAGAGGTATTTCAAGCCAGTTAGCCAGATAACTGTGGAAAAAGAAGGATGCACATGTCCATGTTTTGATTAATGATGACAAATTAAAGCTGCACGGGGCAATTGGCACGTTGGCGCCCCCCCGTGGCAGTGAGAGGTAGCTGTTTGCATTGTGAGGACGTCATTACCCAGAAATCCAGTGACCATACCTGACACCCTAATAATAATAATAATAATAAAATGGGGTGAATCTACAGCATCTCAATCAGTGGGGATTGGACATTATTCCCTATTGCTGCCCCACTTGGTGATTTAGGCTGATAGAATGGGTATTTTTACCTAAATATCTTGCCTAGTGGAGCTTTAACCCTGGATATAGGTACAGTATGTAACCATGTTTTGTAGCCATACTAACCAATGATCTCTTATGATTAAAAATGTTTTTTTGTGATCATTGTGGCTAATTATCTTATTGATTGAACATGCTTCTTGAAATAAGCCTCAGGACAATATAAGCCAATATTGGTAGTTGACTATTCATGGGCAATGAAAGAGAGAGACTATGTGTGTGTGTCTGGGACAACCGAAACATTATTATTGCCTTATATAATATACTAACAAATGTAAATGGAAAGCTTTTTTATTCACAGTAAAAAAGCACATTTTATATTTAATAATCTAATGTATTAGAGAGACTCCTAAAACATTTAAAGTTCATTTTTCACTTCAGTTTTCTGTTTTAATCCATGCTTCTATGTGTCCCGACCACACCATGAGGAGATCTTACCCTAAGCCCAAAGTCACTCATTCTCCCGAGAAGCTGTAAAAATGTGGATTCTGTGGATTTTTTTTTATTTATAACCCTGTAAACCTCAGATGTGATAACTATTTCTATGATAAACCAGCATTAAAAAAATGTATGTATGGTGTGTATTTATGTGCGTGCATGTCTATATAAAGTCTATGAGGTCTGTGTGTGTGTGTGTGCCTGTTTGATCCCTGGTGTCACACAAACATAGACATACAAAATAATCATATTTGCTGCAGCCTGGCAAAACCTGAGCATAATCTATCAGTAGGAAAATGTATTTAACTAGATTTTTGGCCATTTATAGATGAGATTTATATCTGGGGGACATGACACACACACACAGCCAGGCCAGATGCCTCAAGCTGTGCATCCACCTCTACAGACAGTGCTAGTTTCTTTTGTTGTTGTCCAGGGGTGGGAAGAGTACCAACATATCCTACTCAAGTAGAAGTACTGTTACTTTCCTGATCTTTTACTTTAGTAGAAGTCAAATTACCGGTTTAGGAGAAAGTAAAAAGCAGCTTATTTAAAATATACCCACATTTTAGCATGGTAGTGTATGCTAAAGTGTTAGCATGGAGCCTACCATCACTCAACATTGTGTATGCTAAAGTGTTAGCATGGAGCCTACTATCACTCAACATTGTGTATGCTAAAGTGTTAGCATGGAGTACCGGCGCCAACGATCTACCGGGGACACATGGATGATTTTGGTGTCTTATGTTCTCGTCGCTTAATGACTAATGACTATTGCCAAAAACTCAGTGTATTCCTTTAAAACAGTTTTCAACAGTCACCTAGCAACAGCAGCCACAACGATTGGTTTCAAGCATTTGTTCAGCACTACCAGCTACAAAAGAGGTGCTTAGTGGACACGTGGTCTGAGTTTTCACCACATGCCTGAACAATTCGACACACAATTCGTCCTGATTATTTGGCCAATGTACGCAATCATACACAGAGGCTTGATGACATAATAACACACAGATGCAGGCATGTATGTAAAAGTAACAGTCTGGTGATGAGGAGAAAGAAACACACAGCGGAGCCATGAGGCCGTCAGATTTGCGGTTTCCCGTAGAAAGCTGATCTGCTGTTCTTTTTCGGAAATGACTTTGTTCAATCCATTTTCTGTCCCTACAGAAATGAGGTGACATCATGGTCTCATGATGACCACTCAGGACTTTCTCATAAGCATATTGTGTGTGTGTGTGCGTGCCAAGTGATCCCAACCTTCAGGGACCAGGGTAGTAGAGGTATGGAATGATGATGGGAATACTGTTGGAACGGGACACTGTGTGTGTGTGTGTGTGTGTGTGTAAGAGAGAGAGACCTTGTACTGGTTGTGTGTGGGAATACACACACACCATAATTACACTATGTAAACCAAGTAGACTCCCACTGGACTTTTCTCAATCAGTGTGCTCTCTCTTTCTCTCTCTCTCTCTCCCTCTCTCTCACACACACACACACACACACACAAACAGAGCTTGTGAACACAATAACTGAAGCACATTACATGATAGAAACTTCAAACTCATACCACAGGTTCCACCTATAGACCAGATGATCTGGTTAGATTTTGGAGCACTTCACTGCATGAATGTTCATATTAAAAAGGAAAAACTGAGTCAATAGGCACTCAATAGGCAACCAGCACTGGTGTAATGTGTGAGCTGCTACGAGTGTTGGCTAACAGTCTGGCAGCAGTTTATTTCCTGAAAGGATAAAACAGATTTCATTTTTGCAATGTTTCTTAACACAAAGATAAAACTGTGTTTATTATACAGAATTCGTATATAAACTATGAAATGAAATAATTCATCCCTTTTTCGGATGTGCACAGATTTCTGCGAAAGTTATCTGCGCGTTGTCGTCCATTGACCAATCAATGTCAAGTCTATTTGATCACGTGACGCTAGCCAGTTTAAGCGCAAAATTTGAACGTCAGTTAGCTAGCCGGTGACAAACAGCAAGCAGCTATGCCGTTCAATTGTAAACACAAGAGTGGGTCTCAAAAACGACAGGAAAGAAAGGACCAGGAGGAAAAAGTGGCTAAGCTCCCAAAATTGGAGGGATTTTTTAAAAGCAGTCACGCGCCCGCAGACGGTCCCTTCAGCTGCGGCAGCAACCGGGACACCGAGGGGAGCAGTTTTAGCAGGTGAGTAACTATCAGCATCACCATCGCTGTAACGTTAACGTTACTCATCGAGGTCGAAACGTTGCAGGTAGGATAGCAAGCTAGATATCGTCTTAAATAACCGTAGGCTACTGTTAGATATAAATTATACTGTTTTTGTGAAAAGTGTATATCTTTCTCTCACTCTCATCTTCCCATCTATCTTCTCTCCTCTCTTGTGGAAATTCAGCATTGTCATTGTGGTGGTCAGGAAATAGAAAATTTATGATGTGTGAGTGGGAGAAAGAGGAAGTGAGAGAGAGTGTGCGTTTGAACCCCTTGGTCATACTAAAAATTGTATTAAGATCTGTTATTTATCAGCGGTGGCAGACGCGACCGCAGAGTTCGCTGCTAATATTTGGCCTGCTCTGATTGGTGACATACCCACGTTACTATGGGAACGAGTCATTTCCTGTCTCTCCACCAAATGGGGGAAAAAGGAGATCTGGATGGTGACATCCCCAGGAACCAGACCAAATAAGATAAGGTGAAGTAACTGACTGGCCGGTCAAAAAGGACCAAAGTTTAAAAGTTTATATTTTCTATAATTATTTTACCTTTGTTAGGTAGAGTGGTGAAAGAAATGCAGACATACTTTACTTAAAGGGCAATTCCGTTCAATATTTGCAAGCAGCGATGTACTAAGGCTAGAAACCGGGGAATAAAGATCCTCAGGTGTGATGTCTGGTAGTCTGGTTTTACGGACCTGCAAAATCTGTTTTAAAGGTCCCTTATTCTTCAGTTTTCATGTTTTTTATCTTCAAATGTACCATGAATCAGGATAAGAATAATGTTCTTTGAGATGTTTTGCAAATAAATGTAGTTTTAGTTAAAAGGGAATGAATTTGAAGACTAAGTCCTCACAATACTGGACCCTGATTGGCCGACAACACCAGCTCCTCTAATTCAGACGAGGTAAACCTGCTGGTTACAAGCCCACTCTTTTAACACTTAGACTAGTGATGTCCGTCCTGAAGAACGTACCCTACCAAGACTTCAAAATGTGCACTTAGCAGCAGAAAACACTCCTTCTTTTCTATCTAGAGTAGCAACTGGGGTCAAGTCAAGTTTAGTCCTATAGCCCTTCATCACGAAGCACGTTGTCCAAACTGTGGACTTATCATCAGGGGCTTTTAAACATCGTTGGTCACTAAAGAGCTTTTCTCCGCAATTACAGTAGATAAAACCACAAGGAAGGATCTTTCCATAACGATGATGCAACTAAAGGCAGATTTATTGGCTTCAGCATTAGATCCTATTTATAGTGCACCTCCCTCTTCATTTTCCAGGTGAGCTCTTGACTTCTGAAACCATTAAGATTATCTGTCATAACAAGTCATTTAACCTAACACTGACTCTTATAA
The DNA here is from genome assembly GCA_900323365.1 of Monocentris japonica. NCBI lineage: Eukaryota > Metazoa > Chordata > Actinopteri > Trachichthyiformes > Monocentridae > Monocentris > Monocentris japonica. The sequence goes on from OOFE01047794.1 coordinate 23,787, forward strand.
TCTTTTTTGAACAAGCGGAGGAAATCTGCCAGTGGGGTGAGATAATTCCATGCCGTTTCAAGAAGTTTTTGCAGTAGAGAAAAAGCGAGACCTGTTACTCAAAACCCAACAAATCTTGTAGCTGCATTGCATTCTGGTCTATCTTGGCTACTCTCAGTGGAGAAATTGGTGTTTCTCCTCTTCTATGATGGATTTCTCCCTGTATGATTGTTGAACATTGGTCTAGAAAGAAGCCCTTGCTGTTTGATTCTGAGGGACTGACACCAAAACCTGACGTTTACCGTTGATGCTTTAGATCGGTGAAGATTGTATCCGATTAAATCCCAAATTAAACTCCATTGTAGCTGTGTTGGAAATGTCTCGATGTCAAGACAAAATACCGAACGACAAAATGGACCCAGAAATGGAAGGAACATCTGCAATAATTAATGTGAGTCAGTATTTAAGGGTGATATTTAGGGTGGCAGTTTTCTTACTGCACTGGCAGATTTGCTAGTTTCAGTTATGTTTAATGATGTTGTGACTCATTTTAAGGGTTAATACTGAAACGAAAAATAAATGAGTCACTAATGGGTGTTTTACTGCTGTGGTTAATGATGTAATGTTCAGAAATACAGAGGAACCAGGAGTGAGTGTGAGTCTGTGAACCAAGGGGGGTTGTTGCATGTATTGATGTATTGAGTAAAAGAAAAGAGGCAGAGACAGAAAACTAGACTTTATGTGTTTGTGATCATTTTTAGCTGCTTGTTTGTGCAGGTTGACACAGAGAGAGAGAGGGGGGGGGGAGAAATACAGGTTGTTTGTGTGTGAGTGAGAGAGAGTGCCATCTAAGAGCTGTTTTATTGGGTTTGTTGTACAATTCTGGGAAGAGAAACACAATAGCCCTGGATAGAGCAACAGATGTCAGGAAAGGAAATTGTGTGTGTGTGTGTGTGTGTGTGTGTGGGAGAGAGAGAGGGAGAGAGAATATAGCAGATGGTTATAGAGCTCTGAACAAATCCTCTCTCACACTTCCAGGATTTGATGCATTTTTCTCCCAATATTGCAAACCAAAAATGGCTGGTTTTACAGGTCGCTGGTTCAAATCCCAGTGCCAGCTGGGAAAATCTGTGTGTCTAACCCTCCATCTCCCTGTAATGATTACCGTTCACCGTTGTTGAATGTATAAATGTGTTCTCAGTTAAATAAATAATAATTCCCATCACTAGAAGATTATCGGCCTCTACCGGCCTCGACATTGCATTTTAGATGTGGAGGGAAATCTGCTGGATTGCGTTACGGCACAAAACTGGAAGAGGGCGCTGTTCTTCCAGCGCTAACAGAGCTAAAGCTTTCAGAGTTTCTGGCAACGGCAGATGGTAGAAGGAGAGAAAGGATGATGGAGAAATCATTTCCAACATGCTGATCCTCTACAGGAAAGACGCCATGGAGTGGGAGGGGGGATAAGAAGCAACAGGGTTTATGGGAAATGTAGTTTTAATGTTGAGAAACACTAACTCACCACTGGTGTGAGCGAGAGGCTCCACCATGATCTTGTTTGTTTACAGTAATTATACCAAGCTATCACAGTTAATTTGTTGTTTAAAAATGCTAACATGTTCTTCAACATGTTCTCAGTCATCTAGTCTTATTACTCATCTACGTACAGGCTCCAGGCTCCCCTTTACCTCCTATCAACTATTTCTGAGCGCAAGGAGACTGTGTTGTGTTTCAGATGAACGGTTCTCAGACAGGGGTCCGGGGACACCCAGGGGTCTTAGAGGAAGTTTCAAAGGGTCCCCAGCAACATGAGGGACAGTTTAATTTCCCTGTAATTTGATTCACTAGAGGTTATCCCAGTCAGAGAATGTATAAGAATGGCGACTGTAATCCGAGGTTACTCTCTCACCACCATCATCTCCCCACAAACCGTGTGGACAGTTCAATAGTAAATCAACAAGAACAAGCAGACAGGAATCCTCTCCCACCTCCAGCTCCTGGCAGCCATCGCACAAACCTTTTAACACCTATTGGAGTGGTCAACAAAAGCTGTGTGTGTATGTGTGCAGGTTTTGGACAGTCAAACAAAGGCAGTTTGTGTCAGCAGCAGAGGGGAAGGTAAAGTCTGGCTTACAGTAACTGTTACTTCTTAGAGGTTTTCTGCAGCCAAATACAGTATGCTTGATTTGGGGTTTTTTTGTTTTCCATTTTGGCTGCATTTACACTGGAACAGATTTTTGTTTTTTTTAGTTCTTATCAGACCTGATCTGCTCCTCTGACTGAAATTTGTATTTGCAACACAAATTCAATCTCACTTTCACACTTAAAATGCACTTTGTGATTTTAGAGGGACTCCAGAGGTGTGCCATCTCCAGCAGATGGCATATTGAGACAAATAAACATTCAGAAATGTAAGTTACACAGCATGATGAGGCCCTGAAATACAGCAGATACATGTTCAAATGTATGAGTTAGAGATAACTGAGCAAGGCTACTTATTTAGACCCATATCAAGGGGTCACACTTGCAGACTAACAGGAACTCAGTATTTAGTTGTTTTCTGTATTGGCTGTTTTTTATACAGTAGCATAATTTCTATAATTCATCAAAAAGGGCTCAACCTTTTCATGTCTAAGATGAGTGTGTACGTAAATATAAATACTATAAAACATAATAATAATAACAATATAGAAACTAAATAGAAGACTGACACCCAATGATGTGTTGAAATAGTATGCAGTTGAGATGGCTGAGACATTTGCTGCACTGCCCTTTCCATGTTTTGCCCTTTGGAATAAAATGGACTCCAACCTTTTAAGTAATGTTCATGAAAGCTTTTCCATTTGCTGCTCTAAACACCCGTTGTCTGGTAGGTCTTTCCTGTGAAAAACCCTCTGGAGACAGGAAGTGATGAGTTTTACGTTTCTGGTTTGTTTGGAATAACTAGAAAAAGAACTGGGCAGTTAGCATGAGCAGCGATAGCCACCGTGGCTGAACAGACAAAGAAAAGAGCGGCATCTGCAGAAACTCAAACTCCATCAACAGAAAATCCAAGGAAAAAGACATCACAGTGCTGGACACACTGTCTGATTGACAGGCGATCTCTGGGAAGAGCAGTGAGGAACACCACAGCAATGAATTTGAGTTTTTACTCGTGTGTGTTTCCTCCCACTCCCTCTACCTGTATCATTTGAGATGTAAGCCCCTGTAGAATACTTTATTTACTTACATATTACTTTGACTAACTGTTCTTCTTAATATGACATATGATATGACCCATATAAGTGCTTATGAAACTGCTACTATGAAATCTACAACTAACTGCCTTACATTTATCATGTGCTAAATAAATATCGTAACCAGTATAAATAACCTGGCAGTCTAGACTCACTGGGAATGCTTCCCTACAGGGTTTTGGATGACTAACACTTATTGGCTGCTAATCCACAATCCTTTTAACACCCATTGGACTGGCTAACAAAGGGTGTGTGTGTGTGTGTGTGTGTGTGTGTGTGTCTCACCTTGGACAACCTGTCTTTCGGCATCTTTTGGCATTTCCCCTTTACCGCCGATTTCAAGAGAATGAGATGTTGAAATTAGACAAATAGAAGCAGGAAATTGTCATCGCGGTGCCATGACAACCGGCTGAAGGATAGGTCACTGTGGGACGTGTATGTGAGTGTGTATGTATATGTCAGGGTCTTTGTAGAGTCAACACGGGCTATTAAGGGAGGGAGTAAAAGATTACTGAATCAGCAGTGTGTGTGTGTGTGTGTGTGTGTGTGTGTGTGTGTGTGGGATTACTATTACTATACATGCTATTTATAAAGCTAAAGATACCTGATTCCACGCTTCAGAGCAGCAGGGTATGACCTCTATGTCCCAGGTTTGATCCCCATGACCCCAAGCGTACGCCCTGCTGATGTGTCCTTAAGCAAGACACTGAATCCCCACCAGCTCCAGGGCTTAAACGGTTTAAATTTTGAGGATTTCACTACCCAAAAATCCTGTAAGGTGACTGTGGCAGACTGGGGGGTGGAGTCGGGCTGGCAGGCGGGTTCGCCCTGCCCCAACACCGGCTGCGGCAGATCGGGACTGAGTGGTTACGGGCAGCGGGGAAATGGGCTAATGTGTTTTATATATTTTCAGTGAGCAGGAAGGAGCATGAAGGAGAGCACGCCAGGCCATAACTAAAAGCCGCAGTGAGCGGAACGGGGCGAAGGAAGCCTGTGCTTTAGTTGTGTGTGTATGATTTTCAGACATTAATAAACCCCGGCATGCCGCCCGGCGCAAAACTCTCTGTCTCGACCCCGGTGGTAGCAAGTTGGTTATAGGCCCCACAGCGGGCGCCACTGCAGCCAACTTGTCCTCTTCTTAGTTTTGGTTGGGGGTGAAGGTGGTGAAGAGGTTTAGCCATCGTTGGTGAGTTCAGCTCACTTGCTGCTGTTTTGGAGACAGTTTGTATTTTTAGGCTGACAAGACAGGTGTATTTTTACATCAAAAATCTTGCCTAGTGCAGCCTTAATTTGGGTGCATTTGTATTTCAGATTTCTTTTGAAGTTTGTGCATAACAGATGTTGCTCCTTCAGCTGGACAAATGAAGGATCAGGCTCTCTCTATCTACACAGGAGGAGCTTTCCAACTCCATAATAGATTAAATGGGGTGTATTTTTATTGCAGACTGATTAGAGAGAGGGGAAAGAGAGAGCCAGCGAGGGGACAAGCAAAGGTCGACATTCCAGCTGTCCTCCAGAGACTCTGAGACACAGTGTAGACAGAAGGGAGGCATCAGGAAACAGTAGAAAACACTGGGTTTCTGGCCGAACCGGTCAGCTCTGCCAGAGGTCAGCTCTCTGATACAAATCATTTTGATGCTTTCCAGGAGTGGGTCAGCATCAGGCTATCAATACACGGACAAGGAAGTCATTATACAGGAACGGTAAAGGAGTTTTCTTTATTTTGGCACTTAGCTGTGCACTACAGTTACACACTCCCTTTGTACTTCAGTAATTTTTGCAGTAGGATTTCCAAAAAACCTTCAAAGCAAGTGTTTTCTAAATTCCTGGCAAGTGTGTGCATTGACGTAAATGGAGTAAAGGCAGGTCTTGATCATTTGCTTGGTATGGACATGATTCTGCATGTTTGTGGTAAAACTTTGCAGATTTATAATGATTGCAGTATTGCCTCTTGAGGTAGGTTGAGGCTTGATGTAGGAAAATACACAATAGAAACCAAGGTAGAAATCATCTGTCTTGCATTAGTACACCAGTGGTAGCCATGGTAACAGTCCCCCATCCTACATTAGTGCTATAGTGGTAGCCATGGTAACAGTTCCCCATCCTACATTAGTGCTATAGTGGTAGCCATGGTAACAGTCTCCCATCCTACATTAGTGGTACAGTGGTTGCCATGATGGTGACAGTCCCCCATTCTACATCTATCCTACGTTAGTGCTCCAGTGGTTGCCATGGTAACACTCCACCATCTTGTATCCAGACTACATTAGCACAGTG
>OOFE01047891.1:0-10742 GCA_900323365.1 Monocentris japonica
GTACCAGATGGTGATGGAGGAGGTGAGGATGGACTCAGTGATGGAGGTGTAGAAGTGCACCATCATTGTCTTTGGCAGGTTGAACTTACTCAGCTGCCGCAGGAAGTACATCCTCTGCTGGGCTTTCTTGGTGAGAGAGCTGATGTTCGGCTCCCACTTGAGGTCCTGGGTGATGATGGTACCCAGGAAGCAAAAGGATTCCGCAGCGTTGACTGGGGAGTCACACAGGAGGATGGGGGTGGGTGGGGCTGTGTCCTTCCTGAAGTCCACAACCATCTCCACTGTCTTTTGAGCGTTGAGCTCCAGGTTGTTTTGTCTGCACCAGGTCACCAGATGGTCGATCTCCCACCTGTAGGCGGACTCATCATCATCAGAGACAAGTCCAATGAGGGTGGTGTCGTCCGCAAACTTCAGAAGTTTGACCAACGGATGACTGGAGGTGCAGCTGTTGGTGTACAGGGAGAAGAGTAGAGAAAGAACGCAGCCTTGAGGGGAACCGGTGCTTTGGCATCATATTTAAATGATTTTCTTTATTTTTCCATGATCAGGGATGTTGGTTTGTCTTGTCTTTCAGGTGTATATATGATGTTCCCAACAGTCCTCCATCAGACTGTCAGAGCGAAGAGTTCAACTGCCTAGAGAAGAGAATCCAGCCAACAGAGTCTGGTAAATAATATAATGTATCATCTTTACAATTGGGTGATATGCGTTTGTGATTTTTCCATAGTTGACTTGTTTAACAAATATTCATAGAGAACTTGATCTCTCCAATGATACAAATGATTTTTTTATTAAGTGAAATCATTTAAAATATATTTCCTCCCTTCCCTAGCAGCATTAGTCCTGTATGGTCCGGACTATGTGACAGGCTCTAATCTACCCAGCCATTCAGATGTTCAACTTTCCTGTTTCACTGGACACAGAATACAGGTATGTTTTTCTGTTTTTTCGAGCTGGTGTAACTAACCATAAGAAAAAATCTTAAATCTATGAAGTCTTCACAGCTGACAACTTTTTCAGGTTTTCTCATGTTTTTATGTGCAGGGTCCAGTGTTTTTGCTCGAGGATGGTAAATCAGCCATCTCCCTCAACGATGCTCTAATGTGGGCTAAGGTCAACCCCTTCTCCCCACTGGGCACAGGAGTCCGCATCAACCCCTTCTAATACACACATACACACACACACGCACACATACACAAGCACAAACATATACACACAAAGGCCTCTCCATGGGATGGACACACACCAATCAGTCTGTTATAGAGGATGGAGGGCAAGATAGAGCAAAAGCCAAAGAGTGAAGGAATGAAAGAAAACAAGAAAAAAATTGGCTGCAAATTATATTTTTGTGGTTTAACTAACTGGTCAACTAACTGTATTTTATAATTTATTTATTTGACAAATGTGCTGACATCAATAAATAAACAATATAATACAATTTCTGTGATTTGGTGAGGATGACTCAGTCGTAAACGAATACACAAAGTTTTTGGTAGATTGTCCCATTGGTCAGCTTAGCCATTCAGTGATGAGAACATAGACACCAAAATCATCAATGTTTCCCTGGTGGATTATTGGCTCCGGTAAAAGTAGGCTTCTGGCAGTTTTGTGTAGGAGATTAGTTAAAGTTTCAGGAAATATGAGTGAAAATAGCACACTGTTTTAACCTATCGGGGACTACTTTCCTTGTTTCCATAGGAAGTGGAGGTGGTGGGCAATAGGAGACTGTGTACAATTAAAAATCCTTTAGTTTGCTCACCTGAAACAGTTCCAAACATAAAACTGGCTACATTACCTTTACTGAGTTAATGATAATTTATGTTTTTATATTTATTAAAATGTATGAATATGCAGGCCATGAATTAAAAAACACAAATAAATACACAAATAATGGTAGTGGCCTGCTATCACTCAAGTGTTTTAGGAGCACTGGAGCCAATGATCTGCTGGGGCATGTGGATGATTTTGATGTGTATGTTCTCATCACTTAACAAGGAAGATGAAAAAAGCAGCACAGCAGGACTAGGGACAGTTCCCCTTGAATTCAGCCATTTCAAAATGTAAATACTGAGAACAATCCATTTTTCGAAAGACAGGGCACTCATTCTTATTTATTCCTCAATAGATTGAATATGACAACCCTGTCATTTTCAAAGTCAATATTGACCGAACTGAAAGTGAACCTAGCCCTGATTGATGCAGGGTACACAGACCAGACATACAACTGCTGTTATGACAATGCCTTCACAATATTACACAAAATCATTTGTTTGACATTTATGCTTTGGTAGACAATAGGCCACCAGGGGGTTCCTACATTTCCTTCTCTTAATGTTTTTTGCAGTCTCTATTAGTATTGCATGGAGTACTGGTGCTGAAGAAGTACCGTGGTGCCAGATTTGAGAGGTAGTACAATACTAGAGTTTTTTCTAGAATCTGTGCTCAAGTTTGTGACGTTTCATATATCTACTATTGTCAATTTACATGAAATTTACACTCATGAATGTAAATCATTGTACAAACTTGTTTATTTACAGACAGATTACGTTTTCCTTACATTTTACCTTGAAATCATGCTCCAAATGACTTAAGATACTCCATGTATTCTGTTTGTATGACCATTCTAGTTTGTTGCTAGCATGGGAGAGCCGGCAAGGTTGAACATCAGCAAAATGTGAAAACACTTTCAGTTCTCAATCTTCAGAACATATCAGTGACTTTGAGTTTTCAGTTATTACTGTCTGTGAGTCTGTGATACCCGGGCTGGCATTGATATCAAAGTAAAGATTTTGGTAGCCTGACTGCACTAATCACTAATAAGAAGTAAACCATGGGTCAGGATCCAGAATGGTTGTTTCTCCCTAATGATTATTTCCATTGCCATAGTGAAGCTTCACTTTGTGTTCCAAGCACACAGAAAAAGGTATTCCTGATTTTTCCTCTGATGTATCAACTAAAGTGTTCCTCTCAAAGTGTTTTGTCAACGCCTGTGCTACTACGCTAAAGAAAATGTTCCCTTTTACATTAAGGCATATAGGCCTAAATTGACTAATAGCTAATGATTCCTTCTCTTTAGGAATTAAAATTCTTCCTGCTCTATGACATGATCTAGGAATTTTGTTACGTAAATGCTAGGTCACAATAGATTATTTTTACACTGATTCTAAGCCCGACTGGACCATCTTGATGTCATCAGGAGCCTTGAGCCCATTCACACTGCAGGATAGTTTGGCTTTTCAGAGGCAAGAAACGATAGAACACCTTTTTTGGAATTGTATTAACATTGAACTGTCCTGGACAAATGGGGAAATGATGAAACCGGGTAGTGTGTGATCTCTTGTCATCTTTGCTCCTCACACATAAGCATATACAGTATTGTGTTAGTAACTGTTTACAGGGTAGGACTTAAACATGGGGTTTCTTCTTTCGCTGAAATAAACTCTTAATGATAAAGATGCAGAACTGTCAACTTGGTTTGATCAGACACAGAAGAATAGGTGTGAAATCAATTGTGGTTTGTTCAAGAGCTAAGAAGTGTTGGCTGCAAATAAGAAACACAGCTCTACATAACATCACTATAGTGAGATACCCAGTAATTACATTGTTCCTGTCCAATTTTGTTTATTTGTCAAGCTCAAACGTTTTCCCATTTGCTATCATTGTTTTTCTTTTTATCATTGAACTGAACTTATAATGGAATGAAGGACAAATCATTTTTGTTGTTTTTCACTTTGTCACCATTTTCAGGAGTGCTATACAAATAAAAGTTTATTATTATGATGATTGTAAGTGGTCATGGCAATTATCTACTTTTTCTGTTCAAACTCTAATCTATAAGGAATTCCACTGACTTTTTATTTTAGGTAGTTTTGTGTTTACGCACTTTTTTGTCAATTTTCAAGTAGTTTTAGTTCAGAAAATCAAGGGAAATGTAATGCTCTGATAGTGCATTGCCTAACACGGTTGGAAGATTTCTATGCAGTAGCAATCAACACAATAGCAGTACGTCATATGATGTAGGAGCATAAGGCATAACGGCAACCAGTCTACACATTGACAGAGGATGGGTCGCAAAAGTATTTGTTTAGTTTCTGTTTCATTGTCACTTGTTTTCTCAAAATTAGCCCAATTGTTGTTAGGCTGATTGAAGTTATGTCTTCCGTTATCTGCCAGTTTTGTTGTATTTCCTTGATCCACCATGTCCACTAGTGCCCTCTCCTGCTGGGCAGACAGAAGACAGCCACGTCCTCCACTTGATGGTTTTCTTTCAGTTCTGAAGTACAGTACAGATAATTACAGCAAACATAATTCACACCCACACTTTAGTATTTATGAAATATACTGTAACACAGTCAGCAATATTACACTTACTGTAATTTCAATATATAGTTACATTAAATTGCAGATATTGACTTACCAATTATCTTTCTTAAAAATTATTATATAGATGCCATGGTTGACCTGTTTAGGTTTGGCTGAACAACCCTTCCAGCTTGCGTTAGTGTTAGACCTCTGTTTATAACATGGTCGATCACAGTGGCTCTAATTTCATTTGACACAACTGCATTCCTTCTGACTCCTTGGCCACGGCGACGACCCCGTCAACGACCCCGTCAACGACCCCGTCCTTCATTGCCAACCTCATCGGCCTGCTCCATGCTGTCAGAAACTGCCATTCAGGTTTCTTAGCAGCCTTTTATATAGTGATGAAGAGATGAGCAGTTGTGTTGCAATGCTACTCACCTGGGCAAGGTTGCTGGAAGTAATGAGACATGACTACAAACACCTGTTGAATTGATTTAGTGATCTGCGTTTGTAGTAATAAGCATTTGACCATTGTTGTAATATTAGATGGCTGTATTCTGAGACTAGAGCATATGATTTAGAGTTTTGCACTTTGTATGTCAGCATAGGATGTATTGTCTTAGTGTATGCATTTTGAGATTTGTACATTGAAATTCTGCTGTGCAAAATGAGTCAAAGCAATCATAAAAAAAAAAACTAATATATAAAAGCATGGATGGTCAGTGAACCAGTCCTGGACCAGAGCAGCGTGGTGGAAACTTACATTGTCCCAAATGATAACATAGTTGGGCTGCTCTGGTCCCTCTTCCTGTGGGGTGATGAGGATGTTGTGGAGCAAATCAAGAAATATAATCAGAAGGGCAGTGTTGTAGTGGCCAAGATGAGCGTGATGGTGGATGGCACCTTGTTGACCAATGGTGATGTTTCCACCTCGCTGTCTAGGGACATCAACAGTTGCACAGGTCCAGATAACTGAGGCCACAGTGAAAGGGCTCAGATTGGATTGCACACGCCGCCCAGCCTCTGTCACCGTCAACCCATGGTTGATAACATGGTCGACTAATGTTGCTCGTATTTCATTTGAAATACCCTCTCGCTACTAGTTGTGCTTCCGTTGTTTCAGACACACAAGATGTCACCTGATGCCTCTTTTATGCTCTGGCAGATAATTGAAAAGTTTAGCCAATTGAGTTTGAGCAGGTGTGGATGAGTTAGACCAATTGGTAATTAGGGTGTGGCGCTTGAGGCCAGTGCTTTCTATGTGAACAAAATGGATTAGAGTATGAAAATTGTGCTAAATGACAGGATTAGTGTGTAGAGTAGTGCAAAAATGGGATTTAGAATTGCTATTTGAGTGAAAACAAAGGAATTGTGCTTAGAGCTTTGCTGACAATGTCTTTATTGTTGATGCATTAGCTTCAGGTTTTCACCATTGTGTATATAGTTCCAGTTTTTGTGTGTCAATAATTTAGAAAAACTAATAAAACACTCTGTGTGCATTGAATTACGGAGAGAGTACTGGAGATTATAAAGTACATCATCTGGCACAGAATGTGAAGTTTAAACATTAGAACATACATACAGAAAGTACATTTTTATATTACATTCCAGAGTTTCTTTGTTCCCTTGCTTCCTGTTGCTCTTGGAATGCAAAGGATCTGTAAATTTCCCTGGGCCTTGTCATTGGTCCCATCTCCTAATGGCACCGAAGCAGGCTGGTCAAACCTGCAAAGTGTTACTTTTGAGGGTTTATGGGGAAAGTCCCCCTTTGCTAGAGGGAGGAGGCCTTAGGTTCCTGGAGGACCCAGTGGAGGTCTTGTCGTAACATAAGCCACACAAATGTGTCAAATGTGTCAAAAGTAGATTTCCTGAGGCAGCAAGTGATACAATGCCTCCATCTAGTGGTTTTATATCACTATATAACTGTGAAAATCACTACCACTGGCTTCTCAACATTACAACACTGCAATAGTTAAGAGTCATGCTATAAAATTATGCTCTATCAACTGATGGTTAGGGTTTTTTGATGCACATGTTATATTACCCCAAATTGTGTCCTAACAAATCTCATCATCTGAGTTAGATGGACATTCAGCATGTAGCACTTGGTAAGATTCAGTGAGTATAACAGAATGTGAAACCAAGCAACCCTGTCTGTTTAGTATTTTATATTGAGTCCTCTGCTTATTATCTTGGTTGATGGCAGAGAGGCTGTTGGCAATTCTGATAGCACCAGAGTGCCCCAGTGCAACATGGTTCCTGGAGATGTTGTGGCTTCTCAGTGCACCTCTGTGGCCAATCCTCTGCTCTGTCTCAGGCAGATGGGATTATTGGCCAGTGCTTGTGGGCCTGGCCCCTGGGGGGCACCAGTTGGAGCAATGAGGGCTGCTCCCAGCTGAGATTAGCACCATTCAGGGAACTAGAGTGGCTTCAACCACAGCTCTTTATGCAGGAAGGTGGCTGGCTTTTCTTTTTAAGATTATTTTTTTGGCATTTTGCCTTTGTTTGTTGGGGGGATGGTGTGTGGTGTGGGTCCTGGGCTGGATTTGAACCCAGGATGTCATGGTTGTGTGGTGTGTGCCTTGGACCACTGAGCCACCAGGACGCCCAGTAACTGTCTTTTCAGCGTTGGTGTGAGAAAAGGGGATTGATCCTATCATATGTCCTGTTAATGACATTATGATGTTTCTACAAATGCTGTTTGACAGAAACCTGACACCTTTATAGGTCGCCAAATATTATCCCCTGAATTTCATCCACGAAATCCATTTTGTGCCATAAAATTAATTTTCATCACACAAAATCCCAAAACACCTTGTTTAATTTTGTCCACGAAATGCATATGGGTGCCTAATGTTACCCCATGGATTTCGTGCATGAAATCCATTTGGTGCCACAAAATCCATTTTGTGATATATGAGGAGGACAGGGAAAATTTTGTGAATTTCGTGGCACACAATGGATTTTGTCGATGAAATTCAGGGGGTAACATTTTGCGTTATTTGGCACTCCATACACCTTCAACACTGAAGGTTTATGCCTCGGCTATCTCCTCATCCCACGAAGGTTTCGGAGCCAGGTCAGTGTTCAGTCACCCTCTCATGAGACGCTTCTTACAGGGCGTAAGAAGGAACCGTCCTGTAGCACATGCCATTGCGCCACAGTGGGATCTCCCTTTGGTGCTGGGAGCTTTGAGCAATCACCGTTTGAGCCTATTGCTCCAATATCTTTGAAATATTCTTATTGCTGGCGCTGACCTCGACAAAACGGGTTAGTGATTTATGTGTGCTCTCCATACACCCAAGCTGTCTGGCCATTAATGGAGATCTGAGCAGGGCAACACTCAGACCCATCTCGACATTCTTTCCTCAAAATATTTGGAGCTCTTTCAGGTCTCCTACTAGGTCTTGTACTCCTGGGGGTGCACCTCAACAATAAACTGTGCTTCTTTGCTGTTGTGGGGGAGTTGGCATCAAGGCAAAGGATGCCAACAGAATTAATAAACTGGTCATCAAGGCCGGCTCAGTCGTGGGAGAGAGCCTGGACAGTCTGGAGGAGGTGGCTGAGGGGAGGATGAGGTCTAAAATCAGATACATCTTGGAGAATCCATCCTACCCCCTCTATGAAGAGATGAGCAGGCTATGAAGCGCCTTTAGCCACCGTCTCAACTACCTAAGTGCATGAGGGAGCGCTTCAAGCACTCCTTTGCAGCTGTACAAAACTACCTCTAGTATCAACCCCTAAAGCTACTGCTGTTTGACCCCCCCTTCTACACACACACACAGACACACACACCTGGACTATTCAGGATTGCTCTTTGCACAAGTGGACTACTTGGAACGGCACTACTAGGAATTGCACATTTGCTAATTTATTGCCACTACGCGCTAACCTATATATATTTGTAGTATGTAGTTGGCATATTGTATATTGCTGTGTCCTTTCTTTCTTGTTACTTTGTACATCCGCTGCTGCATGACTGTAATTTCCCCTCAGGGACAATAAAGAGCCATCTATTCTACCTGTCTGTTCTATTCACATGTACTGGGCTTCATTTTCTTCTGATGCAGCAGCGGTCCTCAAAAGGCCAGTGTGCTATGAGAGGTGACCATGAGGGCAGAAAGGAAGCAGAAAACTTGCATCTGATGTTGGAATATGTGTAAGGGAATGCCCTGAGGACAATTGAACAAAAGAGGTGGAACAAAGATGATACCCTTTCTTTAACAGAGGATGTAATGGCTCTCCAGAAACATCTGAAGAAAGTGAAGGATGAAGCAAAGCAGAAATTGAAAGCTGCTGCATATCCAATTGCTCACAAGAGGTTAAGTGAAAGCCTCTTGGGTAAAAGGCGTCCCGGTACAGTTACAAACATACAGTATATGCAGTGCAATACAGCCCCATTTGAACAATGATGTCTTAAAGAGCCGGAAATCCTCTCATGAGCTCTTGATTCAACATTGGGACAATGTTGGCATATCTGAAACCAATTCTTTCTGTGAAAAACCCAGAAAGGCCTCTATCAGGTTCAGGAAGCAAGGTTAGGCAAAAAAGCAATTATGACACTCATTTCCACTCATTTGCATAGCAGCATTTGATTGGTTGTGTCAGAAGCATCCTTTGAAGTGTTTGTTGTTGTAGTTGTGATGGCTCTATGGACCCGACAGTATACTCAATAAGTTGTCAGTCATGTTGTCATTGGATGGTCCTCACAACTGTAGTAATACAAAAAATATGTATGTGTAATACAAACATTTATTCTCTTATTTTTATTCTCCTCTCATCTCTACTCTTTTCCCCCTTTCTCCTTTTCACTTCTCCCCTCCTGTTCTCCCTTTCTCCTCTGCCATTCTTCTCCACTCTCCTCCTTTTACCTCTCCTCTTTTTCCCCTGTCCTCATTAAGTGTTTTCAAAGGGAAATACTAATGAAAGCCAAAGGCAGGAACACTAGCTTTCAGGCTGCTGTCCATTAAGCCATTTGAAATGGGGTTTTTCTGAGTCTGTACAATCCTTTTATTTCGGGGAGGCTTTTACAGTCTGGCCTCAAAAATTCCACCAGTGCTTTGCAATAGGGTTAGACCAAAATATCATATATACAATTGGATCTGGTCCAGTCATTGCTGGGCACCTCTGATATGATGGATATGATGTATTTTGACTGATTACATATTTATTGTATAATTGATCAATACTGCACTGGTGCATACACCAGTCCTTAACCTGAATTCATTGTAATGCAACATTTTGATCGGAATGGATTTTGACAAAAGTATGCGTTAATATATTATTTAGTGTCCTGTGGTCTAAATGCTGTCTCAGAGGCTTTTCCAACCTGGAAAGAATACAATTTTGGGGGAAACACTGAATATTTTTTTTAATGTTTTGGGATGACTTTTTTTTTTTTTTTTTTTAAATATTGAATATCAGCTGACTGAGAAGGAGAGGGGCAGTGGTTGGATTGAGGCAGGGAGGAGGAAACTCATGGGATCTATTGTACATCAGTATATTTGGCCCCTATTCGACTGAGGACACGAACATATATGGCCTGACGCTACATACGCTGAACTACAAAGGCTCTGGCAAACAAGGATATATTGAATTATTCGATTGAACTATGTACACAGAACTACATGGCCCGCACTATACACCTATCAGCCATGACATTAAAACCACCTGCCTAATATTGTGCCGCCAAAACAGCTCTGACCCGTCGAGGCATGGACTCCACAAGACCTCTGAAGGTGTCTTGTGGTATCTGGCACCAAGACGTTAGCAGCAGATCCTTTAAGTCCTGTAAGTTGTGAGGTGGGGCCTCCATGGATCGGACTTGTTTTTCCAGTACAGTATCCCACAGATGCTCGATTGGATTGAGATCAGTGTGTATTCAACTTCTGGAGGGATTCTGAACTGCTTGACTCATCTAGAATAGACTGAGTATATTTTTCTTGCTTATCAAGTTGCTATTAGCTGTACTTAGACTGCTTCAGTACTAGTGCCTTATTCAATAGTCTGTTGTTAGATCCTAGGTGGCCAGTTTTGTGTTGTTAGCTGCCAGTTGGTCAGTCTGTCTTTGTAGCCACACCTTCAGGTCTAGCTGTTGTTGTTTGTCCTTATATCTTGTTGTTTTAGCTGTTTTGATTTAGTGTGTTATTTTACTAGCCTAGGGTTAAGACAAGTAAGCCCAGTTTCTGATTGTTTCACACCCCCTATTGGAAGTAGTTTCACCTGAGCTAGGACAATTGACTTGTTAATTGTCTGGGAGGGGCCTGCACTCCTGGCAGACAATTAGCAATCAGTGGAAGCAGTTTAAATCACTGCTGCTTTGAAAGCGTCAGCTTTCAAGCGTCTGGCAAAGGAAGGCTAGGCGAACAAAGGCAACAGGCGACTTTTTCAAGTCCGACTTCTTCGAGCAACGGCCTTCAAAGATTGGGTGCTTCTTC
>OOFE01047899.1:0-22687 GCA_900323365.1 Monocentris japonica
TTTTTTTTTTTGTTATCATTGCTCTCAGCTGCATAAACAAGTGATAGGCCGCCGTGTTCAGTCTTAACGTGGAAACAAAATGAGCATAATGACAAAGACAACAGAGAAGAAGATGCCAGAATTGTGCTTTCTTGGTTCTAATAAAAGCAAGGGCTTGTGGGAAGCAGACGGGCTCTTTAATATGCCTGTCTTAAATGGCCATAAACAGAATGTCAAGTTATTCAGCTGTGGTTTTCTGACTGATGTGTGGTGAATGTCAACAGCTGTCACATGGCAGACATAGTTAGATAAGCCCTCTCTTCTACAATGAACCCATGGGAAGTTGAAACGCACGCACACAAACACACACAATCAAGCTGAGCCAATGGGGTTCTTCTCCTCGCGGTCCTCAGTCATTAAATACTATATTCAGCTGGGGCGATGGAGGAGAGAGATCTCGTCTTGTGTGTGTGTGTTTTTGTATTCATGCATGGGTGATTGCTGAGAAGTTTTTTTTTCTCCCTGCTCCCTGCCCTATCACGACAACGATAGCATGCTCCTGTCCCCTACTGTTAGGCTATCTGCTCTCTTCACTATAGCTGTCTGACAACAACTCATACAGACGAAGGAAGGAAGGAATGCTATCACATTTTGCGGTCATAGCATAAAGATACCTTGGATATATTTCACAAATATGTCTATCTTTGAGTAACAGAGAGTTTTCAGAAATGACTCTGGCTTGACGAACAGTACTGTGCAAACGTCTGAGGCACCTTAGATTTATTTAATATAAATTTAGACTTCGATGTTTATTTTTTGTTTTCTGCATTACTGCTCTTAATAGTAATTTTTTGATATTCAGAAG
This sequence comes from Monocentris japonica, assembly GCA_900323365.1. NCBI lineage: Eukaryota > Metazoa > Chordata > Actinopteri > Trachichthyiformes > Monocentridae > Monocentris > Monocentris japonica. The sequence continues at coordinate 845 of OOFE01047899.1, forward strand.
CTTTTCATTTGATTATTTTTGAAAGTATCTTCGCTTTACCGTTTTTTTTTTTTTTTGCATGTGCCTAAGACACAGTACTGTAGACGTGGTTCGCTTTCCAGCTGGATCTCTAGATGTGGAGAGAGAACTGGAGCGAAGCACGAGAAGAGAACAGGAAGAGGACTGCTCTCCCTCTCCTTCTGTGTCATACCCAGCTATTAGGAGTAAATGTTGCTCTTGCTTTCCAACCACATGAGCGACTCCCCCTAGGGGTCTTCTGTGATCTTCTCAAAGAGGGAGAGGTCGGTGTAAGTTAAATGACTACGTCTTAATTTTCCCTTCGATCAAAAGGTTTAGCTGTTCCAGAAACCTATGGTTTAGAAAAAACAAAATGGTGTTAGGTTACCTCTTTTTTTGGAGCTGACTTGGTGTCAATTTGGAGTGCATGGTTTGATTTTTAGGTTAGGTTAGGTTAGGTTTTAATTTCAATCCTGTTTCCTGTCACGCTTCTTCTTACCAGTAATTAAGTAGAGTGTGTGAATGTGGGCTGCTAGGCCAAGTGCCTCAACTCTCTCCATTACCAAATCCATTACCAGATCAGCACTCATCTGCCAGGGGGCTTGAATTAAGCTTTTTATTACCATTCATCAAATCAAACATGAGCTGATCGCAATTAAAATATTAACAGCTTATAACTCTGTGGGTCTGACTGTCAATCCCCCTCCCTTCTCTCTCCCTTCTCTCTCTCCTCTTCTCTTTGTTTTCCAGTTCATCTGTCTGTACAATGGGCCTATGGCTGTACAGTACTGTAGGTGTAGTTGTTAGTATACATTATGAACCACACTCTTGTTGAGGTGCTTAATGACCGTCCAGCTACCGGCATGTGCATTGCTTGCTACAGGACCCCCTGCTAAGATGGCAGGGAAGCCCCATGTCTCCAGGGCTGCTGCACTCTTTCATGTAACTCGCAGCAGGAGTTTCAGCTGAATGCTGATAGATTAAGCATTCTCTTTAACGTCAACTAATTCAGGATGTGTTTCGGTTGATAACATGAAAGTATGTCTTCCCAGCACCATCCTGCGTGATCTAGGCAATAATATAATATAATATTTGTTTATACTGTCAGGTTCTATGAGTCAATATTTCTGATTGACTGGCTCCAGTGGGAATCAACCCCCCTTACCCTGGCTGTGTTACTGCCATGCTCTAATGGGTTTGATCCGTGTCCTAAACAGAAGAGAAAGGACTCTTTTCCAGCTTTCAGCTACTACTTATTCATTATCCATGTCATTTCTGCCCCCATCCCTTCCCTTGGCCCTTGGATTATATGAATGCGAGGCTGAGGAGAGTCTCTGGCATGCTGCAGCCATCAGCTGCCTCTGCGAACACGATAATTGAAATGGTAATTTTCTGCTACAGGAAGATGACCTGTGTTCAGCCACAAATCCCAGGCTTTATTGATGGATAATGAACAGGGAGAGAACCATCCCATCAGAACTCATTGGTCGACTCGCTCACGATGAAGCCCTGGGAGAGAGTTGTTGGTTAGTGCGGCGTGTACACACACCCAGAGTGTGAAGTGTGTATATTATTCAATCAATGTGAATTTGGTTTTGGGTCCCGTCTCCTCCTCCTGTCCTCCTCTCCTCATTTCTCTTCTCTTCTGCATCAATAAAGACTTGGCTCTGATATGGTAATACTGCAGGTTGTGAAAACTCTTGCCTCAGATTGTCAGTGTGTATGCTGTCAAGAGCCCTTCAACATTTTGCCTTCAAGAGGACAGAATTGGCTGTGTGTGTATTGTGTGTGTATGTACACACGTGTAGAAGAGCATGCGCATGTATATGTTTAAATGTGTTTGCGTACATTTGTGCACGTGTGTCCCGAGTTTCACCGTTTTGTTTCGTTTTCTCAGACCCACTCTCATCTTCCATCCTTTGTTCCCACACGTCCTTGGGGACAGACAGGACCGTCCCTCTGCCTCTGTTTGGCGTATGGCCTGAAAGGCAAATGTGGTGTTATTTGTATGCCAGACAGGTAGCTTTGTGTTTTTGTCATTCAAATCATTATCTTAATTGCTTTGCATTCAGAGGTTGCCATCCAGTGCCGACAGAATTTAGCTTAAGGGTAGCTAGCGAGTAAACCTGAACGACCAACCCACAGTGACCAGCTCTTTTTCTCTCTGCTCTTTAGACTGGCCCCTCGCCAGACAATAAAAACACAATCAACGCCCCCCCCCTCTCCCCAACACCCTTCGCAATTAGTCAAACCAATTAACAATTTGGCCGTTGGACTAACTACCTCAAATAGAACAGAAAGGTAGGCTGTTCTCTTATCCTACACGTTTATGCTCCCATCGTTGTGCCTGGCTGGCTTTTGGAGGAAGGTTTTTTTTTTGAGGATGCCAAAAGTGAAACTCTTGTTCTTAGTAATTCAGCCGTCAGATGGGGCCAAAGTGTAGATTTGTCTGCTGCTTCAACACTACAGAAGTACAAGACTCTTCATTCAGTTGTTAATCCCTCTACATAATCACTGTAATTGGACGACAGCTGTACAGAGGCTTAGTCGAGTTGCGTTAGCACAGTCAAGTCTCGTTGGGTGAGATTCTACATCTGATTCTATATTTGCAGGCCGCGTGTCTCTCCCCTCTGCATCCCCCTCCCTATCCTTTGTTCCTGCCTATTAAAGGCAATGCAAAGTGACAGTCATTATATTTGTGTATTAACAATTCCCCAAAGCCACCTTTTGTCTCAACATATATGCCTCCATTACTATCAATAACCGCAAGTCACGGTTTCCATGGCAACCCTGCACAGATGCGAGGGTGAGAGAGATAAGGAGATCAAGACAGCGAGGCACTGCGATGCCCTGAGATCCTGCTCCACGTTGCTCTGTGCTGCGTGTGTCCAGTCTCCGTCCATATCTCTTCCTGTCCCACAGCAGGCCTCAGTCACATTCAAATAGGGTGCAATGGAAATAAGGCAGGATGACTGCAGCAGGGGAAGCGAGGGCCAGGAAGCCACGGCAGGCACTGACTGGAACGGGAGGCAGGACAAAAGAATGCAAAAGCCTCAAACACCAAGACAAACCAGGCATGAAAGGGAGGGCCACCGCAGCCGACATTATTCGCACAATAATTGGTTGTATTTTTCCATCAAATGGGGCCCGTTAATAAATGGATTGGGAGTGAAATAGAAATAAGGACACCCAGGCACTTTAGGAGTCCGACTTTCTGATAAGAGATTGAGCTGCAAGCCAAGCTTACGTTTTTTTTTTTCAGACTGTTTTAATGAATCTCATTTCACAGAGGAGAGGTTGATAGTAGCAGACAGAGGCTGTGTAATGGGCCATCCTGGTGAAGTTGGAAGGTTCCTTTGAGTTTGCGGAGCACTCCTTTGAACGTAGCTGGGCATCGTCACATGGGAATTTCTATGAAATTTTAATGAAACATTGCATTTTGTAGTTTCAGCTCTTAAAGATTATTTGGCATTGCTTTGTGGTTCAAGAGTGTTTATTTTGAGGTAATTGCTGCTGAAGACAGGGTGTTAGGGACTTCAATGGTTCCCTTGCCCTTGTCTCACAGCAAACAGTTTACCTGGACTCATTAAGAACCAGATAGGGAACTTCAGAGGGATTGTTGCTGCAACTATGCCAAGGTCTGTCCTCTCTCAGAATTCTGCCAAGCGGAGAGCTCCTTTTCTCTCATGTCCCAAACATCTCCTTCTCCTTTGGGTGTTTATTTGGCCTTATTTTAAAATCTGTTTTAATAATACTTTTTAGCCTGGCAAAGAAATGTGGCCTCTCCTTGCAGCCTGTATGAGGCCCCAGATCAGCACTCCTTCTCTGTCATGCCAAAAGGGAAAATCCACCTTAAAACATTGGTCTTGGATCAGTAAATATTTATAGGGAATGCTGTGTGACAAAGCTAAAACCCAGACAGGACTTCAACCTGTAATCTTATTTGTAATCTCAAGAGATTGACAGTAAATTCGAAACTATATTTGTACACTTTTTGTTTGAGCTTTAGCATCCAAATTGTCTACACATCATTCTAGTTGTGAACTAGAGATGTGCCTGCATCCTCGTAAAATCCTCTTGGCTGCTTTTTTTGTAAAATGAGCAACTCCAGGAAGTGTCTCCAGATGACATGACAGATTAGAGATTAGAGTCTTGACTCTCTTGTGCCTAAGTTTGGGAGAGACTTTTACATGCTTGAGTATCCAAGGTCAAGAGAATGACCTTGAAAATGGATGGATTTTTGCTTCAATATCAGGCCTGGCAATAGAAGAAAAGAGCGATCTAACAGCAGGTTATGATTCATCTGTGTGTGACCGAAGCCCTCCTACAGCTGTTTTGCCCTTTTAAAGGTTGCCCTACAGCGATAGACTCTGCTCTGCTGGAGTCTGCAAGGATTTTGAGTGGGTCTGAAAGGGTCTGAAAGGGTCTGCAAGGTCCACAAGAGTTCTCAAGTAATCTTGAAAAGGGGAGAAGGGGGGGGTCTAAGGGTGCATTCATACATCGCTGGCCACCATCTTTGCAATATTGCTTTCAGACTGCATTCGACCATATACCAAACTTTGACACCCAGTGGCTTTAGGCGGTCAGAGTGGGAGATTGGTAGATGAGGGGGAGAGGGGTCTTCATCATGTTTCATTCCAGGCTCCCAGTGCCCTCTAGCGGCCCTCGGAGCAGGCAACAGACCCCATTCCTCCTCTCCACCTCAGCTAGTCTCTCCATTAGTAGCTTAGTGCCGCTCCAGCTCCCTTTGTTATTCCTGCCTGGCTGCATGCTGTGCAAGGATGTAGTGGCACACAGAGCCTAGCACGCTTATCAGACCAGAAATATTGTGCATTTCTGCTCTGGGAGATTGAACTGTGAAAGCAAGCCTCCTCTGGATCCAGATGTCTCCCTTTTTTTATTCTGTACCTTTTTTTTTATCTGTGTCTATGTCTTGCACCATCTCCCTTTGGCAGAGCTAGGTCATTTAGGCTAAGGGTGAATATGACATACCTTGAATTACCTTCCTCTGTGGTCGGATTGGACTGCTTCTGTTTCATGTGAAGCATGTGTCACGGTCACAGCCTTTGAAAGTGATTTTCTCTAGTGCCAAAAAAGGGATTTCATTCATCAGCTACAGAGCTGACATGCACAGAACCATACACGGATATCTGATGGGGCTTCCCACATCTTGTGGCGCACCAAGAAGGCTCTTGGTGCAGAAAGATGCTGGTTGATTAAGCACATGTTCATACCTAAACACACACACATGCCCCATCCCCATGATATCAACCTGTAGAGTCAGCTTTGGTTAACACCCCAAAGGATTTGGATAAGTGATTGCCATTGAATCTGCATAGTTAGGACACTATGTCGTCTGAATACCAATGTCCTGAATGCCCCGATGAGCTGTCCCTTGTCCTAGTAAACCATGCAAGAATAATCATTGGGCAAATCAGCAGTATATTATTGGAAGAGGCGCATCACTCGCTTGCTTCACTTGTCCCTAGAAACATGTTTCGTTCTTCGTTATGTTCAAATAAACTCAACTGAACTAAAAGGTGAAAGCGAGCGGGCTCCTTCTCCTGCGTAGATCATGCATTATCTATGCTGTGGCCACTGGAAGAGCCTTTTTCCCAGCGGCAGTCTGTGCCCAGTGTACGCCAAAGGGTCTCTTTGGTAAAAGGCCGTCTTACACACCAGGCCCAGCGGCGGGCAGGCCAGGCAGGCAGTGGTGCAGAGCTTTATCTGTTGAAGCAGAGAGCCGCGCAGCTCTTAGCACTCATTAGGGGCACGCCAGTCCCCTCTGGGACTGTGTGCCACCCCAATAAGGAGTGACAGCAGGGCCCGGCCGCCAGACAATAGGGACATTGCCATCCTCAAAGGCTCCAGGATACAGTATACTGTATAAGTCAGTGAGCGGCTGGCTGGCCCTGGCCTACATTTCCAAGCTCTCTGTACCTAGGCTGCCATGTAAACATCCATCTGAGCTATAAGACCATGATTGTGATTGAAAGCTGCTCAATCTTTTTGAAACATAACTCGATGACATCTGGCACAGTGGTTCAATCTTCATTTAGCACGAGCACCAGAAAAGCTTACGGTCATTTGATCATGCCTTTTTATTGACTTCAGTGTGGATTGGTTTTCAAATTATCTTAACATATTTATCTACCTATTTATAGGTTGATTCACCATAAATCATTTCTTCTTTGCCACACTGAAGCTGTAGCAGAGCAGATATATGAACGTTACATGAATAATATGGTGTATTACTGCTCTCTACAGGCAATGAAAGGGAACTGCAACACATTGCTTTATAGCAGCCTTATTGTGGTTTTATTTGCACGGTAGTTAATAAAAAATCTGACATAATTTATGTTTTCTCTCCTCCTTTGTAGAAATCATGTCCAGGAGCTTAAATATTTAGACATGGTTATGTCTGAAGTGTTGCGCCTCTACCCACCTGGATTCAGGTACAGTAAGCGCATTAACTGAAGATTAATGATGCATCTTTACCAGATTTAGCAACAAAAATTGCATTTATTCCCATGGAATAACTAGACATGAAATCCCAGCGCTATCTTATAGTTAATGTGGGGTAGGGCCGTTCCTTATCCTTCACATTGATTTTCAGATATCATTAGACTGACCAATAACATGCAGTTTCCCCTCTTGGCCAAAAAATAAAAGTCTAATAATTATCAGTTCTTGTCCAAAGAAATAAAGGGAAAAATCTGTCAAGGTGTATAAAGCATGCAGGACCCTGTTTTCATTGTTATTTTGCCCCACAGGCTTGGTCGCCAAGTTAACAATGACTGTGTTGAATGGCCAGCTCCTCCCTAAAGGAGTGAGTAGGAGGCTGAACTTACAGTAGATAAGCAAAACTATAGAGCGTCTATGTATTTCAGTCCTATCTAAATCAATATCTGTGTTCTAATAATTTGGCGGATTACTGAAATGTACTTGATGATAAATCCTAAACCTTGCATCCATTCACTTAAACTGTAACTGACTGAAGCATATGTCTCCAATGTGTTATGGTTTCAAGTGAAAGCGTCTTCCACATTGCGTTACGCCACCTTAAACTATTCAATTGTATTTTCATCTGTCATAGTAATGGTGCAATAACAATGGTAGCGAGATGGCTGTATTGCACCAGAGCTAAATGCAACATAGTGTGTGTATTGCATCATACAGTATTGGTTTAACTATCTGGAAACATAGCATACCGTCTCATACCAATGGCCAGAAAGGGTGAAATATACTGTTTACATTGTCTCAGTTGTAACAAACTGTCAGTGTAAATAGCGCAGACCAGCTCAACCTATCATGAGGCCATTTGTTCGAGGAGTGCATGTTTTTACAGTTTAAAATGAATTTGTACCCTGAAAAATGACCACTGGCCCTCTACTGCTTTTACTTCATCCCATAATGAAACTTGAGGTTGATCCCCAGGTTCACACCAGAGGCCAAGGCTAACTGAAACCCATTTGTGTACTTGCCATCATGGGACACTTTCTCTAAGCACCAAGTCAGAGACAACAATCTGTTAAATGAGTAGTTGCATTTTAGAAAGGATTGATATGACAGACTACATGGCGTTTATATGTCAGTGGTTCTCAACCTGGGGCTCAGGTCCCCCCAGAGGTTCCTAAGATAATTATTGGGTTTCATTTCATTACATTTCAGTTTTCAAAAATAAATTGAACTGATAATGTAAGAACAGTCAAAATTCAATAGTCACTCATTCACATATTTAGTTATTAATTATGGTGCTACATCTGAAAAAGAGATGAACGTGTGTGAAGGAGGTCTTTGGTGAGGATTGTTTGTTGTACATGCTACATTAACAGTTGTAACAGCATCTCTTCACCACTCTGAGAACCAAGAACCACTCTGTTGTAGGGAACAGCCTATTTCCTCTTAAAAAACACTGAATGAAAACAACATATAAACAATCCAGCAGATGAGTATTTCAAACAGTTATACAAAGATCTACTTAGTAGTTGATAGCTAATAGTTGATAAAGGGACAAAATGTTGCTATGTTTACAACAGACTAACTCACAACTACCTACCTCGGTATATCACCATGTTGGCCATGTGTTGCTGTGCTATTGAACAGGCTACTACACTGCTGCCCTCCGGAACAGAAGGGCAGTTGTATAAAACAGTGTTACATTTTTTAGAAAGCATATATTTTTTCATCCATTGATGATTCAGTGGAACTTACTGAAGCTCACATCATTACGTAGAAACATGTACAGTATATATGAGAGCTAATTCTACAATACATACTTTGATATTTCCTCAATAAACCACTTCTTATGTACATCATTGGGTGTTCTGGCAAGAGATCAGATTACCTGCTACTCTCATTGGGAGGGGGAGGGCTGTATTCACTCATGACAAATGTGCAACCCCATATCAGTAGCTCTATTAAACTGATTGCATCTGCGTGGAGAATGTTGGGAAGTGCCGATGCAAACAAAGTGAGTGATGATGAGGATTCAGGATGCCTCCCACACTGCTTGAGCACACTTAGCGCTGTCGTCATATTTCTTGCATCATTTAATCTCGGCATTTATCTCCTCAGTCCCTTAGTGCTGCTGTTTTCTTATATAAAAAAGTGAATGAGGTGGGAAGAACCCACAAACACTAAAGGTCCTTGCTGTGAGATAAAAATCAATCAATCAATCAATCAATTCCCTCCACTTTCCCTCACTTCAGATGATCAGACTTCATTTTAAACTTGAATGTATACATTGAGTTTACAAATTAGTGTTATTTATATTTATTCCAGTGTTATGACTAACATTAATGACATTGTGTATGTGGTGGCTACACAATGAAAAGGTTTTTTAAAATCATACTTATACAATACTCGTTTTATTCACTGATGAGCACAACATTTCTATCCAGATGTAAACTCAAGAGACAGTTTGTAGCTCCTTCAAAATGCCCTTCAGACACCCATCATCAAAACAATCTGTGAAGAAATTTCACCATCTATTTTTATTTTTTTTAATGTGTGTGTAAATTCTGCACTGCAAAAATTCTGCACTGCACTGCCAGCTTTCAAGTACCCAATAAATACACCATTCACAATTCATTCATCTTTCACAATAATTGCACCACAAAAGATATCAGCATCAGTGTAGGAATATTAGAATTCTAACCTTGCCAGACTCATGCTGACTCATTGTTGCTGTTATTTCTACATTTCTTTTATTATTTTTTTGGCATTTTGCCTTTATCTGACAGTCAGTGGAGAGGGACAGGAAGGGTCAGGTGAGATGACATGTGACATGAGTCCTGGGCTGGATTTGAACCCAGGATGTTATGGTTATGTGGTGTGCCTTAGACCACTGAGCCACCAGGACGCCCCCTACATTTCTACATATGTTCAGTTTTGAATGAAGCTCCCCCAAACCCCTAAGAAGACTTTGCACAATGCTACAGAACACCAACTGCACCTTGCAAGTGGAAATTCAACTACCAGTCAAAGTAAAGACTTATGAGGAACAATACCATCAGGTTTCATGAGTAGTTGATGATGTACTCCGGATAAATCTGGAGTTTATCAAAGACAACAAAAATGCTGGGATTACTTTCAGAGTTGACGCAGCTGTCGTACAATCCTTTGCTGGTCGCTTTTGCAGGGGGGCGGACGTAGCTGCTGCTTCCTCTGGTGTACTCCCCCACAAGGACCAGAGCAACAAACATCACCTTGTTTTTGCTGCTCTTGCTACTGGCATATGCGTCTGAGTAGGAGGCGTCTTTGGCAAAGTAGCTCCCTATACAGTGAGAAAGGCATGAGCACTGTTAACACAATCCAAAAGAGAACACAGGTATCAGAAATGATGCCTTTAAGTGCTATTATGATGTTAATATTGTATAATAACATGACCTATGAATCGATGTAACTCTGTGGGGGAAAGTAGTGAAGGCCAGAGTGGAATGCTACTGAACCCGCTGAACAAGATAAGAAACATATTAGGTGTTGGGTTAATATTTAGGACGCTGATGGGATGGCTGCTTACCTTTGCCATACAATGTGCCATGGACACCGCAGATCCTCCAGTCAAAGTTTTGCTCACAGATGGCATCAATCAGGGACTCGTCTGTGCCGTGGAACAAGTACTGCTCATTCACAGGTTTTCCATTATTCCTCTCATTCATCTGCTCTTTCTGCCTGAAAACAAAATAAGCAAAGTCAGAAACCGAATGCTACATCCCAAATCAAATATTTCTAATGCCCTGTATGTTTGTGAACATGTGAACGATGTAGGGCCTACAGATGGTGCTCATACAGCACAGGTATTCAGTACGTTTTCCTAGAGCCAGGGATCTTCATTTGAAGCATAAAGAGTAGACTTGTGCCTCACAAAGTCACTGGACAGATGTCCTGGTCACCCCACACCCATTTTACCATTGAAAGACTCTCCATAGAGAAGGGTTCTGGATCCTCTTCATGCTTTGAATTACACTGTTGGGCATGGTGCGCTTAAACATCTTCTCTACCATCTTATAATCCTTCATGGAGTCAGAGAGAGGAACCAGCTGGAAGATACAGTACAGTGCATTTAAATAGGCAGTTAACGGCGGGTATAAATATATATTCAATATATTGGAGGAAAAAAAGCATACAAAAAATAGGACGTTTCAGTACAAAAGCACATGCTATACGGATACCTTGTATGTAAAATCAGGTAGGGCATTCTTGTCCCAGTGGACTGGGACAGCTTCAGCTGAGGATGAGGAACTGGAGCCGTCTGATGACGTGCTACCATGGAGACAGCACAACAATTGTTTAACTGTTTGAGTTGGTTGAGGCACACCTCTACTGTGTGTCTTAACCAACTCAACCAGACAATAACAGGTAATGAAAATACCTCTTCAGCTTATCCTCCACTTCCTGAGCGGAGACAAAACGAGGCCTCCTTCTGACCTCTCTTTTGGTTCTGTATTGTATATTCTGCTGGTACATCTCTGAAACAGAGTCATAGGTCATGACAACATGGCAGTAACGACACTGTATGTTGGCAGAGCTGTAATGGTGGAGTCATCCGTGGGCTCCCGGTGTACCTTTGAAGTAGAGCATATACTTCTGTCTGCCAGCATCAAAAGGAATCTCCGTGTCGCTGTCTGCCAGATAAACGTTCTCCAGAGTTTTGGAAGTGATGGAGGCAGCCGTATCATCATTGCTCTACAGAGAAAACATAAACACAGCCTAGAACAATCAAAGTTGCGGTGTAACATTTGTCAGTGATTAATCAGGACAAATGTAATGATCACCAAACGAAGGGAGGTTTTTAAATTATTTCTACACCAGCAAAAAAAAGGGTGCTCTGTTAATAGGTTATACTGTACACTTTAAAGGTGACCTTTCATCTGATCATCACTGAGTAAATAAGACACACAGTCTGCTTTAATCCTATGAACTGACCTCAAGTCCATACTCCACCCATCTCCCATCCAGAGCCTCCCAGTACCACAGCCACTGTGTGGTAAGGATGAAGTTAGGGGGCTTGGAGACAGAGGAGGCAGTGGACAGGCGACGAACTGGAGACCCTCCATATGTCATTGTCGGGAAGTCAACTGACTGCACACCACTGGATGCAGAGCTGAAAATAAGTTGTGAAAAGGTCTGAAACAACAATTCCCGCCGTGGGAGCACACATTTCCATCGACTTACACTAATGATGAGTTATGAAAAAATATTTTTTCCTGCTCTAGCATACGTTTTCAAAATGCCTATTATCCTCTAGATCCAGCTCACTATATTGTGTCTACATCTCTGCAGTCTGTTATTTCATCCATGCACCTTGGTTTGGAAGACAGAAGTGAGAGCGTTTGAGACGACTGATCGGTACAACTTGTGTCTTGGCCTGGGTCACAGTAGGCCTTCTCAATGTCCTCCATGTCCTCCAGGTCATTCCAGGTCACGCCATCGCGGTCTAGAACCTGCCACTTGTAAGGCAGGTGGTAATGGACACGGACACACTTCTCTGGGGAAAAAAAACACACACACAGAGATATGAAGATAGCATTGCCCCATCGATACAGTGTCACACAAACATACAATCTCCTTCTCTGTCTCTCACCACACACAGATGTAGACACACCTTTAGTGAGGAATCAAACATTTAGTTGACATTTCAACAGCAGTAAGCTTACCTTTGAAGCTGCAGTATCTGCGAATGAAGTAGAGGCAGATTTCATTCCTGTCAGCCTCACTGATGGGCTTGCTAACACCAGTAGAACTAGTGGAAGGCTTAGTGAGGCTGGAAGGCTGGCGAGTCACGTCTGTACATACACACAATTTACTGATCAGTTAACACAATGCCGTTCCTATGAATTTGCACTGATCATTTTCCAATAAAAGTGCTTATACTGTACCAGCAACAACAGGAGCTTGTCTCTGTGGAGCCGAGATGATGAATCTGTTTCTGTAGATCTTGTCGATGATTTTAATATTGTCATGGCTCAATCCCCGGACACCCAAGATCTTGTTGGCTTGAGCATCAAAATCATGGGCCCTCTTACACAAAGTCCCAAACTTGCAGTTGCCTTGGACAAAGTGCTGGCAGAGGTGCAGTTTGATGCAGGAGGTTTTGAACGTACAGGAACCATGCTCACCATTGCCCTTGTTGTAATGTGGGCATATCTGGAGTGGTGTAGAAGCAAGAACGACAATCACATCACAGAGAAAATGTATGACGATTGATGGCAGTCTTTAATATGGCTTTTCTAGACCCTAGAACAGGTAACAGAAACTATCACACTCGACTCATTACTCATTTCCTTTAATGCCATGCAAACAGGATCTCAGTCCCACTTCACTACAACCTACCTCAGGAAGCAGCGAGGGATCGTTCTGCAGCAACAACTGGAACAGCTGTTTCTCTGTCAGCTCTTCGAGACCAAATCTTTTCAAAAGGTTTATATTGTATAAAGAAGCCAGGTCATGGGGATTTTTGCATTTGTTTCTGAAAATAATGACAAAAACAACAAACACATTTTCAGTGAAGGATTATCTCTCCTATGGAGATGATGTTCATGTTTTCTACAATACTATACATATTGTACATACATAGGCCTACAAGGACTTAATGTTATTTTTTTTAATCTCCTATGGTATCACTGTAATATGCCGGTAGGGACTTAATGTATATGTGGTACTCCATGGTGAGATTTATTGTAGTTTACCTATTTTATGAGACGCCCCTGATGCAGAGCCACCATTGGGTGGGGAATGACCTTGTGGCTTGGACTAGACTAGTCAAACCCTGTTAACAGGGTTAACAGGAAGGAGTTATTCAGGTCAGTGGTTTATTATTGATTGGAAAGTATCTCGAAGCATGAAAGAGAGTGTTTTTTGCCACCTTGTAGGTTACACCATTATGTGTAATGGTGAAATGTTGTGAAAAGTTAATATGAAAGAATCAAACATTACAAAACAAAACAGCAGAATGGTGGTTGCATTGTCCTTGACCTGTGAAGGGGAGCTCCCACTTCTACCTGAAAAAGATTTATCCTGCAAAAACTAAGATGCAGCACAGTAAGAAAAGGGATGGGAAAAACAAACTAACGCAACCTAATATCACCCCGTGATATTAAGTTGCGTTAGGTTTTTTACAGTAACAGCCACAAACAGCTTGCAAAATCTACTTCCAAAAAACCCTCTGAACCCTCAGAATTACCAAAAAATATACCATACTGATGTCTTGATTACTCTGGTGGTTTTGACGTTTGGTGGTTTGCTTCACAACTGAAAACAAGTCGTGGGCGGGGATTGACTAGCCTATCTCAACCCAGCTAGCAAAGGCATTACAATCGACAATTGTACTATACTATACAATTTGACAATTGTATAGTATCCTTCTAAAAATGTCAGAGAACTAGTTATTCTTGTAATGGTTAAAAAAACAAATGGGCCAAAATTCTGAAAACCCCAAATGATCTTACCCGTATCTGCAGTTTCCGCAAACATAAAACTTGCACAAGTGTAACTTGTCGCACTGCTCACACTCTACGGGTTTCTGACACACACGCAGAGGGGTTTTGGCCACTATCAGACTATCGGGGCTCATCAGACCCCTTGAAGCCTTCTTCGTGCCTTCTTGAATGGCAATTTTCCCGTCGTCAAAAAGGACGTTGTGTAGGACCGGTTCCGCCACCGTGAAACACTGTCCGATCTTCTCATTGAGGCGCTTGAAGTCTAAACATCCTTGATTTTCGCACACGGTCTTGATGACAAATTTAGACACGACGGTGGTCATGCTGATTTGAGACACACAACCCACTATTATGAGCCTACAACAGTATTAAAGTCGCACCCTGATTTAAGCCTACCGAGTTTCCTCGCAACCAAAGGTCGATGGTTTCACAGAAACGCAACTGAAACTAAAAAAGAAAAAGTGACGGTTCATTCTTAAAGGGATGTGTCATTCTGAAAACAAAAACAATAACTTACTGACGCAACATGCCCGGTAATTAAAATACATTGTTTTGAAAGGTAACACGAATGTGCATGTGTGTAAGGAATGTGTATGAAAAGTAAGTGATGCCATATTGTAGGAATAACATAGGCTAGTAATACAATAGAAGATAGAAAGTACCATGAAGTACGATAAACTCACTTTTGAATACTACAGACACATATAAGCCCCCATAGTAATATTATAGGAAAATTAAAGTGATTTTTCGTTTGGGTAACTTTTACTTTTTTGAAATTAATTTTATCCCATTAGTACGGTACATTTGGAGGCAGCAGCATATCTTTGACTATTCTGTTATTGAAAATTCACAGAATAACAGAAAATACAAACGGCTTCAAATAGCCTAACAAAAACGATGTTATATACAGAGACTGAAAGCCTTAATTGCTTTTCTGTTATGAGAAGATTGATTAATTCTTCAATATTTTCTCATATAGCCGATATTGTAAATAAAACATGTTTTTTTTTTGTATTTGTAAATTTTGATTTATGGAAATAACAAACTTGCTTGTAGTGTAAAGACATTAGGCTATTTAATACAAATGTGAATCAAAGATCAAGTTTTCACATTTTTCATATAGAATCAGCAAACAGATAATCAATGACAAAACAATCAGAAATCTCTCCAGGATCTATGGAAATATTCACAGCACCACAATAAAGGATCATTGTTTCCATATGTGTATTAAAGCGGCATCAGTTTATCTGTAAGACATCACATAGACGCATGATGTCACTGCAGGTTTCTCCGCCGATTTATGCTGCCTTCAAATACTGCCGGAAATATTATACTTTTACGATTTGAGCGCACATTAATGACCCAACAAAGTGCTAAACACGGAAAATACGGAATTTTCTATCATAACCGAGTTATATTATTATATTTAAAGGGCTTTTTGAATATGAAAGCCGTATTTAAGGTGAAAGTGGTGTAGGCCTATAGTAAAAACGTTGGCCAATAAAATTGTTAATTTCTGCAGCATAATCTGTTGATGTCAGCTCTATGCCGCATAATATATAAAATAAAATAACAACCGCCAAAAAACTACTGTAACGGGTTTTTTGTGTTATTATTATTTCCGACCAAAAAGTACAAGTACACGACAAGTATTTGTGACGTAAGTCATCATAAAGCAGAGTTCACGGAAACACCTGAACGCAGCATTAGTCTTAGCAACCTTTGCGGTGTTCAGTGTACATTAGCAACCATGGAGGACGAGCTTTCTGAGGTGGGAGAGAAAGGAAAGGAGGTCACGCAAGAAGAGAAAAAACTCCTCTATGAACGTGTTGAGGAACTAAAGTAATGGAAATAACTACTATAGAATATGCAGGCAAATATTTGCTATCCATATGTGACAATAGTTACATACCGTAATGAAAGCCCAATCTATAATTCAAATCTAATTTTCAACATAGTGCAAGTCGAACGAACAAAGTTAGCTAAACCCTGTTAACGGGAGAGATAGGTTTCATTCTAATAGCATTAGGATGGACTTTTGATACAACGACTAGTTAACAGTAGAAAGTAAAATGTGTTTAGTTAGTGCTCATATTATCCCCAATCGTTAGGGTTAGGGATATTCTCTCTGTTTCTACTCTAACTAGCTACTTCTGGGTCCTAACGCTACAAACTTTTATGGAGACTGATCCAACTTTAAAATGTTCTGGTACTATAGCACATGTGGAGATGTATTCAACCTTTTGATACTCTTTATACTTTTTAAGATCTTTAGCTATTCTCATTTTCCCCATTGAAATGAATGGCTCTGAGTGAATAGTGATATCTGGTCGTCAAATTGTATACAACTAAAAGATTTCAACTTTAGTCTTTCTAATGAATTCAACTGTGTGCTTGCTTAGGCTCAAAGCCTGTCAAAGCCTCAAATTGGCCGACATGTTTTCTCTAGGAAATGTTGATTGTGAAATTGTTGTTATTCGCTTCCTCCCAAGGCGTTCCAATGCATCCCTTCTGGCAGATAATGACATGTTTGAACAGTTCATCAGCCGCCTGGATCCTCAGGACCTGGCGCCCCAGCCTGTGGGAGAGGGCCTGGGGGGAGTGGGAGCTTCCCAGCTGGAGGTTGGGGTAAGTGAGCCCCAGAGACAGGACTGCTTGTAAGGATTCCCATTGCATAAAACCTAATACCTTTTGTGGTTGTCCCTGATACCAGCCCTTTCGAGAGTTATAGGTCATACAGCTGTAGGCCTATGATCTGCTGTAGTAGGATTCTTAGTGAAACCGAGCATCTTCCTTCTGTTTCTAGGTCAAATGTTGACCTGTCTGCACTGCACTGCTGACACTCTCCTTGTTGAATACGTTTGTTGTTTGTCCATTACTCTGTGTGTGTGTGTGTGTCAGGGTCGTGGAAGGAGGCAGAGAACCCAGTCCAATACGCCGGATCGCCTCCAGCAGCTGACCTTGGAGCAAAAATGTTATTTGGCACAGAGGGAGGTGGAAGAGACACGAGAACAACTGGAGAAACTCAAACTTAGATCTGAGAGAATCCAGGACAACTACAAGGTTGCAAACACACACACAAAACATAGATCTCTCTCTCTGTCTCACACACACAGTCATCCCCAAAAAATGCCCACTACTCCCATTTGTCCCCCCAGGCTACTCTAGAAGAAGCAGAAATACGCCTGGCAGAGATAAGGAAGGCTAACTACGAGTTTGAACGTGACATGGCCAAACCTCTGAGGGAGCAGAAAGGGGAGATGATGGGGGCTGAGAAGGTGCTCCACTACATCAAGGACAAGATGAAGACCAAGGTTAGATACAGTACAATAGGGTCAACCTGTGCAAAGTAGCTGTTGAATAGAACATACTGTAAGAGGGCCACTTGAGTTGACTTATCTTTCAGAGGAAGTCATTATCTTTGAGGCTGTTCAAAGCAAATAGTTTGAACTAGTTCAAACATAAGCACACCACACATAGCTCATGTTATACCATTTTCAAATATATTCAGATATTTTTTGCCCAGGTGTGACGTAATGTTGAAAGGATCACTTTATATTTTGAATTTTAATCTATTATTTTTCTTTTCTTTTCACATTATGGTGGGACCTTTTCTACATTTGTACTTTTTACCCAGAAGTGGCACGTTAGCATCATTAACGTTCCACATTCAAAGCTATGCCAAGTGCTTCAAGATAGTGAGCTGCCTTGTAGTACCAATACAGCAGTGCTTCCTTTACTTTATAGTCTGGTGAAGAAAAATGTCAATGACATTGAGTGACCATTATCTGTACTCGTTGATAGAGATGCTTTACTGTGACTGTCATCTGCCCTCTGTGCACCGTTACCAGTGCTTCCTCTATCCATACTCATCTTCCTCTCTCCTAATTTTTTCTTTCTTTTTGCACACACACACACAGGACACCCAGGTGGAGAAGCTTCGCCTGAAGAACCAGGCACTGAAGGCCCAGGCGAGAAAGCTCCAGCTGCAGCTCCGACAGAGAAAAGAGATGGAAGAGACCCTGAATGAGGTAGAGAGGATACTTACTTACATCGGCAGGTAAGGCTATTTTTACTAGTTTGTATCTATAACAGTGAATGGTGATGTGTTGTTTTCCAGGCAGAGTTCCAGCAGTATCGGGAGCAGATTGATGACGAAAACCAGGATCCACTACAAGTAAAAAAAATAGTTGGTAACGCACAGCAGGTCCTCAGCTCATACAAGGTAACCCATCATTGTGAGGTGTGTGTGTTCATGTGTGACAGAAATCATGTTCACAATGTAATTCACTCTTGACATACAAAATCGATTCCCTCTTTTCGACTAAAGTTTATGTCAGCCCAACCCGCCAAATCTATGCATGTGTGTGTGTATATGTGTGTGTGTGTGTGTGTGTACGTGCAAGCAGAAGAAGCTGCAGAGTGTGACATGTGAGTCCAAACAGCTGAGCAGTGACATCACCAAAAGGAAGGAGATGCTGGCAAAGATTGAAGAGGAGACTCAGCAGGCTGAGGAGGTCTGTCATTAGTCCAACGATACAAAAGTTTACTCAACCCAAATTTGGCTCTACAACTACAATTTATTATCACAGTGAAAGACTCCTATTCCAAGAAAACCCTCTCTTTCCCTTTTCCTAAACTCTCTGCGTATTTTCTCTTCCTATACTCCATCCCTCCACCTCCTCTCCCCATTGTCTCTACCTCACCTCTCCCAAAACTCCTACTTCCTATCCCTTCTCCTCCCCAGGAGCGTTTAAAGGCAGAGGCCGTCAACCAGAACCTGCGCAGCCAGCTGACAGAATACCATGTGCCAGACATCCTTGAGTACATCCAGGTCAAGGACAAACACAAGAAGCTGCTGCACAGCTTCCAAACCTGGGAGAGGAAGGTCGAGATCAGCAAGGTAAATTCTCACTGTCCTTCATCCTACGTCATGGTACAAATAGCACATAACCGAGCGTCTATGATTCTTCGTCTTCTTTTTCACTTTCATGGTACTGTATCTGACAAAAGCTGTCGTGTGAATTTACCCAAACAAAAGCCATTCTGTTTTCTCCAGATGGCTTTGAAGACCGACACCAAGGCCTGGAACAAACAAGCCACTCTTGCTGCGGCAAAAAATGAAGCTGGAGCTAGATCTGGGGCATGCCAACCCCCGGTAAAGCTCCCCAACATAGCCCAACCCTGTTCTTCACCAAGACGACCTAGCAAGTAGAAAACCAAAAAGCCCACCGGATCTGCTAATTCAATGCTAACATTGAATTAAAAAAGACTGTCTTAAAAAAAGAAAAGTCTTATTGTCAAATGTTTTATTAAAACAGTAACATGACTATAATACAGTGCTTATAAATTGTCACTACAAATACTCAGCAGTACACACCCACCAGTTCTTTCTCCCCAGACACTAGAGGAATAATCTATTCATTTTCTCAGGGGCTTCAGCCTCAACACATGACATGTTGTGAATGGCCAGCATCAATCAAGAACAACAGTAGTTCTCTGCCTTTCACTATAAAAATAATCTTCTCAGCCAATGAATCTTTAATGCTAAGATCTTGTTCTGGGTACTAGTGGGAGGTAATGTGCCATTTCAAATTGTATTATTTGAGACGGTGGGAAGATGCTCTTCCTCAACACAACAGTTCTGACTTAGACATTGTTACAGGGGCCCCCACGGCTATTTTCAAAATTGTTTATGCACTTTCACCAAGTAGTATACTTTGGTACAGTTTTATAGCACTTACTACACTACATTTATCTAACATCTGTAATTGTTAACTATCTTGAAAAATACAAAGTTCATTCAACATGACCTAACATAATAATACTATGGAATACTTTATTGATTTTCCCTTTAGGGAAATGTTTGCTTGCCCCCCTTCACAGGGAGGTCAGAGGTCAGGCTCAGCTACAGAACAGCACCCTTGCAGCTGGTAGGAATTCAGAGTCTTGCTCAAACACACTTCAGCAGGCAGGTCCTCCGGTTGAACGATGGTCTCCCTACTCACCCTGACACTTGAATATATGGTGGAGTGCATGTTAAAAGTACATTTAATGTAAAATATCTGAGTATTTTTACTTAAGTGGATTGTTTTACAATTCGGACAAGCTATTTGTACTTTTAAGTATTAGTGTACTTCATCAGGCTTACTCTACGTAACAATGGAAGATACATAAATGTACTGTGTACATCACCATGGTCTTGTTTAATAGTAATCTTCTGTCCTACTATGAATCTTGTGGATATTTTAAAGGTTTTTACGATGCAGCATTCAAGGCCTATCCATCATTATCTCCCCAAACATATTGATACAAAATATTTTTAAACCTACACATATTGATTTGAAATACCCTGAAATAATAAATACTGATTATTTTCTTAGAGAAGACTATGATAGGCTTACTACACCATCCTGACTGCACTTGTGTGATTACCAGCAGACAAAAAAAAAAAACAAACACTTCAGGGTCACCAAACTATTTCCTTTATTAGAAAGAAATCCTTTGAGGATCAAGCCCTCAAAGAACTCTAAAAGTTATGATGTTACATGCCATATATACAGTTCTATACATAAAAGTGCAATGTCACAATGGGTAAGCTGTTTATTCATTCTTTCATTCATATAATTTTTCTAAAATGGCATCATTGCTTATTCACTCATCTTCCTCCTGCACTGCACTTGCTCAAAACACAGCGTCTGAAATGAGAATGCGACAGTACAGAGTATGTCTGAAGTTCCTCTAAAACATTTTTCAAAGGCACTTTCACATGTACGGTACATACTACAGATGTACATAGACACCACAGAGTAGCTAACAGCCTACAGGCAGGGCATACCTGACTCCTACTGTTTATGATGTTACAGTTGAGGTCAGACGTTTCCATACACTTACGCTTAAGACATTCAAACTAAAAGAATCACCACTCCAGAGACTTCATGTTACCGTACATGTCTTTTGGCAAGTCAGTTAGGATATCTACTTTGTCCAGAATAAAAGTAATTTGTTAATATTTGGTGGCATTGCCTTCAAATTGTTTAACCTGAATCAAACACTTGGGGCAGCCTTCCACGCTCAGCAGGAATTTTGGCCCATTCCTCCTGGGAGAACTCGTGCAACTGATTCAGGTTTGTGGGCCTCCTTGCACGAACCCGCTTTTTCAGTTCAGCCCACAAATTTTCTATTGGGTTAAGGTCAGGGCTTTGTGATGGCCACTCCAAAACTTTTACTTTGTTGTCCTTAAGCCATTTTCTTACCATTTTGGAGGTATGCTTAGGATCATTGTCCTGCTGAAAGATCCATTTACGTCCAAGCTTTGGCTTTCTGGCTGATGTCTTCAGATGAAGTTTCAAAATATCCACATAATTCTCCTTCTTCATGATAATTCTCCTTCTTCTTTATGAAGTGCATCAGTCCCTCTTGCAGCAAAACCCCACAACATGATGCTGCCACCCCCGTGCTTCACGGTTGGGATGGAGTTCTTTGGGTTGCAAGCCTCATTCTTCTTCCTCCATACATAACGTTGATCATTATGGCCAAACAGTTCTATTTTTGTCTCATCTGACCAGAGAACATTCCTCCAAAAGGTAAGATCTTGGTCACAGCAGTCATTTGCAAACTTTAGTCTTGCCTTTTTATGCCGGTTTTGGAGTAGTGGCTTCCTCCTTGTTCCTGACAGGGAACAGCCTATGACGATACAGCAATCTTTACTGTGGCTGTAGATACTTTCATACCAGTTACCTCAAACATCTTTACTAGTTCCTTGACTGTTGTCCTGGGATGCTTTTGAACCTTTCGCACCAACATATGTTCATCTCTAGGAGTCAGTACACGTCTCCTTCCTGAACGATGTGATGGCTGTGTGCTCTCATGGTGTTTATATTTGTGTACTATTGTTTGTACA
>OOFE01047903.1:0-17502 GCA_900323365.1 Monocentris japonica
CCGTGGAGGAGACGCGCACTCTCCCACTCAGTCATTGCCGCTCGTGTCCACGCTGCGTCC
This sequence comes from Monocentris japonica, assembly GCA_900323365.1. Classification (NCBI taxonomy): domain Eukaryota; kingdom Metazoa; phylum Chordata; class Actinopteri; order Trachichthyiformes; family Monocentridae; genus Monocentris; species Monocentris japonica. The sequence goes on from OOFE01047903.1 coordinate 61, forward strand.
CAGCACCCCAGCCGCAGATCCAGCTCGGACAAGGCGGCTGCTGCTGCTGGCGGTTCTGTCTGCTCCATACATACACCGCCGACCGCACACGCACACAGTCACACACAGGTTAAAAAGGCTCGGCTGCAATCAGCCTTAATTGGCCGCAGCCGCTAGCCTTACCCACTCCCTCCCCCCAGTCCACCATAGATTCTTAAAAATGCAATTAAAGATTCTTTAAATGGTAAAGGAAGGTCATAAAAACAAAATTAAACATCCTCACACCTCATTCAGCATGGTGGTTAGCACATGGGGTGGCATTCTGTTCTGTCTCATGGCAAAATACATTGAGAATAGCTGCCACTCCTACTTTATCCTTCTACTCGTGCAGTTTTGTCCATCCACCCCCGAGGTCACTAATCCCTGGACTTTTGCTGCTCTACTGCTTGAACATTGAACAGAAAATAAATTCACAAGATATCTTGGACTATCATCGCTTGGTTTAGTGCTAGCACCGACATAAATACTTGAAACAAGTCTCCTTTGATACCATCAGTTCTTTGTCTTGAATCTCATATGCACACATTTGCTGGGATTAGCCATTAACCATTAGTCACCTAATGGTTAAAGAAATGGGCTTGTGAGCAAAACGTCACCAGGATGAAACCAGCAGGAAAATCTAGATGGGGAAGGTGAATAAGTTATGCTTACCCCTCCTTCAACAACTACCAGTGAGCAAGGCATTTAAGACCACATTGAATGAGACAGATACTATGTGATACAAAAGCAGCAAGAATATATCAAATATCTATCAACATATATCAAGAGAAGACTGTGATTGTACTGGGTGGCTCTGAATCTGGGTAACTGTATGAATATGAAGCAGGGTGGTGCAGAACCAGAGCATGCACGCTCAGCAAATTCCATCTCTGGAAGGACAAGGGGGAAAAAATAAAACAGTAAAAATCCCTAAGCATGCATTAAGATATCCTATCCTCCATAATCCAGGAGGTTTCACCGTCTCTCTTCTATTCCGTCTCTGCTTCATGAGTGACAGAACAATTAAGTGAGTACAGCGCTGAGGCATTAGGGACCAGCCACATGTCAGGGAGATGTCATGAGCTGTCCAGTGGGTTCAGCTGCTAGCCTATATATTTGAGAAAGATAGTGTGTGTGCTCGTGCATGCACTTGAGCAAGATTTTGTGTTTGTGACAGGACTGTTAAGCAGCAACAGATTGCTAGATGAAGTTTCAGCAGTTCACAATTCAATCAGATTTTCAGTGGACCAAGAATGACTGAAAGCAGGAAGAAGTGTGAAGAAAGGGAGGGAAGAATGCAGAAGGAATGTTGTTGATCAGTCAGCTAGATAAGAGGTACAGAACAAAGCTGCAGATACAAATCATACTGAACTCCAGTATATACACTCTGAAAGCATTTAGAAATATTGCAAATGTAGCTTAAGAATTTGTGGTATTCTCTACATTTTCTCATAATTCTGTATGCCTACCAGTATCGCATGTTACCATAAACACAGCCCAATGGCGGTGGCGGTTGTTTGATTGCAATCATCTGTTGTTTGCCTCACAAGATGGCTGAGGTGGTGTAATGTAATACTAGTATGTGACTACTATAATATCAGAATGCTTTGAATCTAAACATGGAGCATGTTGCTTCAAAAGAAAAGAAACCTGAAGTATGATAAGAAAGTTCCTCACTAACATGTTACCATTTTACAATACACATGCAAGCACATACACAGCAGGATATCCTTTCCTATCCTCCGTTTTTGCAAGGGAGAGAGAATCACCAGTTTCTCATATTTGATGGTGTGTACTCTGCAAACCAGATGTGATTTCAGAGGACAACCGCATGAGCACAACATGACGGGATAGGTGGCGAGGCGAACCAGGCCACTCACGAGATGCAAAAAGTATTTTAATGTTGTGCAAGAACCAATCACAAAGAGCTGGAGATTGTTGGTCTTCCTGGTGTGTAACTTTACCAGAGGTAGTAAAATACTTCAGAGGCCAACTGCACCTCTGGTAGGCTAAACAAGTAATGTTAGCTTGCTAGCCTAACTGTCCCTTCACATCCAAACAGCTGCCGCCACTTAGCTCACTGGCTCGCTAAAGTAAAGCACAATTTCAAGAGTACATTTTTCATACATATGCTTATATTATATTTGGATAAGATGAAATGAAGAAAATGATAAAATACAAAATAGGTATAAATAAACCATAAACAAGCAATGATGCTTGTCCACAGAACACACCCAGTGAAACGCCCACAAATGTTGCAAAGTGAAGTGGTCGCACTTGTTCTACATAAGCGTATGTATGCTTCTGTGCACAAGTACAACTCACTATCTGTTTCTCGTTGAGGTTTCCAGAGCTGTAGGTGGTGGCGAGTGTGGAAGAGCAGGCCTCGCTGTACCAGGGAACATTGCCATTCTGGGTAGAGCTGCTGATAGACAGGGTGTAGATGCTGTTGGTGTAGCCATCACAGTTACAGCTGTCCTTCTCCCTCCCTCCATTCCCAGAGGCCCACACAAAGATGGAGCCCAGACCCCCACGGCCCTGCAGCACATATGTTGGGACAAACAGACAGATAAAGACAAAACATATAAGAAACTGAACAACCACAGACCCTTTTATCCATGCTTTACCAGATGTGCATATTTGTGAACCATCAATAATGATGACTGCAAGAGAGGAACAAATTGTCTTTCAGTCATAATAGGAATCCCAATGATAGAAGGGCAAATTCATTACAGGACTCATTTCAGAAAGGGCCCCATTAAAACTCTGCATACATCACAGAGGCCAGTGTGGCCACAGCTAAATATTGAATGACATCAATACAACACAACACAACAGGGACTATATGTCAACAGCTCAGTGTAATAAATCATCCAACATCTCACCACTAAGAGTGCAATAATATTACCGTGCCTTATTGTACTGAGTGGCACAGTGCAGATCAAACCTGAACTATGCATTGACTGAGTAAACACCACCACCCATCCCACCATCTGATAGTTTCAGTGACAATTATCTAAATGGTCTGTGTCCTTTATGGCACAGGCCTACAATCATATTGCCTCAGAATAAGAGTCAGTATGAGCTAAATGGATGTGCTCATTCATGGGCTGTCATCTGTATGCTCACTAATCCTTGGACTTGTTCATTTACATGCCTGTCACACTCCTCAGGCTTAATGTGCAGCATGTATTTAAACAAGTGCTGCTATCAGGAGCAAGACTGATTACATGGCCATTATGATTCCTCTATAAGATCCCTTTTGGGTTTGCATTCAGTGTGCAGTGCTGTTACCTGTAGCTCTATAACTCATTCATTATTCAGTTGATAAAACTGTGTTTGGAAGCTTTTGGGGTTCGCCTTTGCACTTTATCTAAAATGGGGGTCGAATAGTTTAGTGTTTGAGTTTAAGTTTGAGTTTGAGTTTAACTCACATAATAGAGCTCTAAGTGACTGTTTAATATGAATTTAGCCAACAACCTTGATTTTCTTGATTTTGTAAGAAAATTAAATTCCAGTCCTCGAAATTTACTACATGCTGTACAAATGAAAGAGTTGAAGAATAAAAGATCAGCGGGCAGTTAAAAAATGCCCTTCACATAGCAATACACATAAACTCCATTCATAATTCTCTGGGTCAAAAAGCACACTGCTTTGTTCAACCCGCTTGTGTCCTCTTATGCTTGAATAGTTTAATTACTCACTGTGAAAAGCAAGCCACACACAGGCAGTAAATAATATCTGTCTAGCATAATGGTGACGGAAAAATTGGGAACAGAAAATTGTGGCCATGAGCAAGCGTGTGCGCACACACACACACATACACACACGCGCACCTCTGTAACTCCGCGCAGAAATGCTTCCTTGGCGAGCTTGGCTGGTCCATCGACAGTTTTGCCGTCATCCTCTGGGCCCCAGCTGGCACTGTAGATGTGGATGTGTTGGGGGTTCAGGCTGAGAGACTGGGCCTCCACTACGTCAGTCACCTCCCCGTCTAGCATACGCACACCTGCATCCATGTTCACACACACACACACACACACGAAGGGGTTTTTGTGAGCTTGGCAGGCATACAAGAAGACCACACATACTGTAGCAAACTCCATATGAGGGAAACAGCTAGAATATTTAAATCTGTTAAGCCAATCAGATGAGCTTCTCTGCTGAATGTACACAGGAAAGTAGCTTTTTGAAGTAAGTTAGTCGTTCATACTGTATCAAATATCTAATGACCTTAAGATCATTGTGAAAATATTTCCTGGAGAATCAATTACACTGGGCTGGGACAGATTTCATTTGTATTATGGGTGAATTGCTCCTCAAGTGCAAAGCAGGCTTCTCTGAGACTGAGTGTCCCTTTTAATGAAAGGATTTATTTTCCCTGTGTCTAATGGATGAAAAGGTTTGAATCCAAATTGACTTAGGTCGAGTGTAAACTGTGAAGTAATTTTATTGAGTTTTTTCCTGTTTATTTTCAATTAATGCTACCTAATTAGCGCTTACCAGTTAGCTATGTTAACTCTTCAAGACGTTTGGAAACCAATACTAAAGCAGCAACAAATACATGATTTGCCTGTTCAGAACTTTGTAGCTGCACAAGACCGCTACATATTTACAATCGTTGCCTATCACCGTCAACAATTGGACAGAATAGAGCGACCCTTCAACCAGGTCACTCACAGTGTGAATGCTCTGTTAGTGTGTGCTCTGTAAGAAATCAATTCTGCTACTACTGCTTGTTTTACATGTGCTCCGACATAGCATAATGACAATAAAGTTGAACTGAAGTGAACTAGTTCAGAACGTTTTCTTGCTCTAGACTCTGAAGTCTCCCTCTTTCTACATCGTGCATCCACAGAGAGAAGGCTGAGAAATCAAAGACATCTTCAAAACAAACAAATTCCCCTCTTTGATGCGTTGAGGATCAGGTTACTCCATACTGCTCTGATATGGATTAAAGTAAACTAAACTCTGGAGCTCTGAAGTCCTCCAAAGGCATCAAACAGGCCAGGCACACGACATATCGCCCATCCCTGCCAGACAGAAAGGTTACCAAGGTTGATAGCACAGAACCAGCAAAAAAAAAGTTTCAATCCATTTTTGAGCACATGTATCAAATACACATAGATGTTTGAAGGGTGAGTCTCGCTTATGGAAAATTATCTCTTCAAAGCTCTTGGATTATACAGTAACTCAAAACAGCTTTTCTTGCTCCAGTTTTTTTAACAAACAGTACAAACTAAAACAATTACAAGTTGAAAATATATTTCTCGCTCATGTTTTGCTGCCACATGCCATCTCTCTTCATAATGATAATTCAGCCAATTTAAGAAAGAAAAAGATCTCTTCATTCCAATAAAAGAATGCACAACAGCTGTTAACAGCCAACAGCGACTTAACTTAGGAATTTGAAGAAGGCTTGCACTTTTGTTGCATGTGAGGCCGAGTTCTGCCCAACACTATCAAAACTATCTCACAAAGTGATGGGGTCTGAGACGGGGTATATGCTCATCTCTCACCCTGAAGCTAAACAGGAACATAGTAACAGGCGTTCACTTAGCTGGTGCAAACCAGTCCAGGCATTCTGCATATAGTTACCATATAAACTGACACCAAACATCCTGGCCTGTTTCCCCTGTTTCAGTTTCATGAATCAGACCCTTGTTTACTAGTGGTCATTTAGTCAAACATGTACTCCATTCTGCCTCAGAGTAATTTAGAACAAAGAGTTGTCCACAGATGCATTTACTTATGTATCAAACCTCACCAGCCACCAAGAAGAAGGCATTTAGGTTAGAGGAGTGCAGTTTACTGATGTCACGTTAACATGATTTCTGGGTATCGCAATCCTCAAAATTCAAACTGTTACATCTTGCTACCTCTTGGGGTAAGCATGTGTGAAATTTCCAAGCACAGCTTGAAGAAGCATGAATGAAGCATGCAGAAGCATTGAATTCTGGCTGTGCAGGAAGGTAGGCATGTGAATGTGCATGAAATGAGCACATGTAGGGGTTTCACCAGATTGAGTAAGCCTCCCGTTCTACCTGCATGACCATGCACAACCCTCCACCTGCCCACTTGTATCTCAGTTAAATTGAATGACATCTGGGATACTACTACTTACCATCTGGAATGAACATAAAGACTAAAATTATGGCACCATTTTGACTGAGTTCAAATGTGATATGACAGCTGGAAATAAGCAGCAGGGTATTGAGATAGGCAGAGAGGTAATGCGATAGAGTGGATAAAAGAGCTGCCTATAATTAACAGGATTACACATGCTTACGCTGCATCCTGGATTAAGAGGATCCCACTGCAGACTGAAATTATAACATTCTCAGGACAGAACTAGGTTATGTGGGTCATGTGGTTTGATAGGAAGGGTGCTGTTTCTGCTCCAGAACTCAACATCACCACCTGTCAGGGAGCTATCCTGGTCCAGGTTGTAGTTTATAAATACTTGGGCATCTGGTTAGACAATTCATTATCCTTCTCCCACCATATTTCTAAGCTGCATTCTAAGGTGAAGGCTAAACGTGGTTTTCTGTATAGAAACCACTCCACTTTCACCTTGCCCACCAAACCCACGCTCGTCCAAATGACTATCCTCCCCATGCTTGACTACGGTGACACAATTTACAGGTCTGCATCCAAATGAACATTCCACAAGCTCGACTATCTTTACAACTCTGCTATCCGGTTTGCTACTAATTCCCCCTTCAACACACACCATTGCACTCTTTACTCTCTGGTTAACTGGCCGTCCCTGCACACCGACGTATCATCCACTGGTTTACACTTATTTACAATACCCTCCTTGGTCTATCACCCCCCCTTCCTATGTCACCTGCTGCACCCAATGTCTACCACATACAATACACACCCCATATCCTACTGAAAGTCCCTTGGTCTGGCATCATTCCAGTCCACTGTTGCCATTTCCAAACTGCATAGAATGTTGCCATTTTTTCCAGATGGCTGATAATTCCGATGGAGAAATATGAACCACTTGCCATGGTAAGTTGGCATATAGAATATATAGCATGCTTACCATATAATATATAGGATATATAACACAGCTTCAAACTGGATTGGATGGATGGACCAACCTACCCATTTTATAAAACTTTATTGCACACTGTACAAAAGAGGTTTCCACCATCCTAATGGAGATGTTTATCAGACTGGGCTCTTTGAGCAGCAGAGATATTTCTACTTAGACTGCACAGGTCAAACAAATCATTCCATGGTCAATGTGCCTGGCATTAAAGCTGTGAAGCAGAAAATAACACAGGGAAGCATACTAGAAGTACATACCCCCCTACTGACATCTAGCAGTGACAGGTAATTATGGGCCATTTTCTCTATGATTCTGAGGTTTTTCTATTTTTCTGCAGTCCATCCGCAAAAAATCCCGCAAATACAGAATCCTGGGGGGCCTGTTTAAGCATTTGGTTGCAAATGTTACTTGGCTACACCAAATAGCCTACAGTCTAATTCAGAGATTAATTGAACATATCTTTCTTTGCTGTTACAAGTGGGCTTGTTAAGCAAAGTCTCCAAAAATTAGTAATTTAGTGAACTTGGTCTACTGCTATGATATGGATCTAATTTACACTTGGCCAGACCCTACTAATGGCTAAAATAAAATCAGCTCTCAGAATGATAGATTCAGACATCAGCCCCACATCCTGTGCCATAGGTCCAAACCTACCCAAACAGGCAATGCAAACCAAACATGCTATACCATTTAAATTGGTGGTACTTTCAACTTTTTTTTCCAAAATTATCATCACTAAAGGATGAAGGCAAGAAATTCTTTTTTCCAGTCTCCAAAAATGACAAAGATGACAAAAATAGACTCAACAAACAGACTATTGTAGATTTATGTGATATGTAGATGAAAGACTGAGATATGTTTTTTGAAAAGGCTCCCTTCAGCACCCTGGACAGCGGACGGAAACTCTCCTACATTACATTACAGCCCAGAGAGAATATCAGGCTTATTGAAAGTTGAGAATATAGTGCATGAGGCCTTGGGATATCAATGGAGAAGGTCCTGGTGTTGACGTGTTTACATTTATTGGGAATGATGAGGTGATACAGTGGAAACTGCTTATAGTGATCAAATCCGTCCAGGCCGATATGCTCAGTATAAGCGGTTTATTACTTTAAGCGAACTCAAGGTTTTTGTGGATAACCATCTAATTCGAATGTGTACATATACTAAACAAATATAATGTAAGGAAATGGACAACTTAATTTGACTGGATTTTACTGACTCAAAGACTGTAGCCTACTGTCGGCTATTGTACAGTAATAAAATCAGCTGCTTCAAACACTTCAACACAAATTGATAAACTAGACTATAGGTTACAGTAAGATCGCTTAGCGTTACCTTAACTGCATTTGCAAAAACTGTTGATTTCAACATGAAAAAGAAACAAAGCAGCAATGTTTAAATGGGCTTTGGGTATAGGCAGCTGTGTAACAAACAGGGGAATGCAACAATGCAGCATTACTGTGCCGAATAAACGTCGGCTATCGAGGCTCTAGTTGGCTCTGCACTGGTCAGTGTAGTAGAGAATTTCAAACCAATTTATTCTCAAATTTTTCCCCACATGAATACGTTTTCTGCCCCCTCTGTCTCCTTATCGTCATGATCGTTAGTCTTGGTGTTTGAGTAGAGTACACAGGGTAGCCTGAGGGACATTCAGTTTCGCCACAGCATCTCATTGGCTTGTTTTTGGCAGTTTGTCAAGCTTCAAGGAGACTGTGTTTTTCATTAAGAGAAAATGACTTTCTATTTCCAGTCCCAGGCATTTAGATGGTGTGCACTACTAGTCAGGTAAGCAGAAGGTACTAGGCGACGCTCACTATAAGGAAAAAATAATTCAACATTTTAACATTAAATTTCCTGAATTACCTTGGTTTTCATCGTCTTTAAAAAAATGACATGTATGAAAACACCCAAAATGATCACTTTAAGCGGACTACTTGATAATAAAGGGATTATTTAAACAGCGTTAGTATAGGAATGATTCCGTCCAGCAACTTTTGCTCAGTATAAACTGTTGATCACTGTAACTGTGATCACTATAAGATCACTATAACTATAAGTTTCGACTGTATGTAAGGTGATTCTGTGAGTTGTTCCCATTAAGATACCAGTAGGTCTGTTGTGTCAGTCCGATAGCAACTTGTGGTTCATCATTCCTGGTTGTTTCAGATAAACTGAGACTGGCTTGGCTTTACATCAGAATCCAGTTTGTCTGTATCCGGTCGGCACTGGCAGAGGCAGAGTGGTTTCTCATCTGTGTTGTAACTCGCACACGTACTTATCCAAGAGCATATCAAACGTGTCTGATTCCTCATACATGCATTTCATGTGTACACGCACATATTCAAGCGCACTAAAGCGTCTGATTCCCCACACGTACTATACAAGAGCATATCAGACATGTCTGATTCCCCACACATGTATCTCTCAGGCGCACTCGCACACAAGCACTTATCCAAGGATGAATCTTATATGTGAACAGCCTCTTGCACACGAACACATGATTACACCTGATGGTCAGCAAAGCTAAGAGCTTTTCTGCCGCAGGATTGAAACAGGACCATGTCGACCTCTGGACTCCCGTTGTCACTGTGTCGTTTACCTGGACAGGGCAGACGTACACATCTTCTCTATGACGTTGGGAGCTTAGTCCTAGGAAATGACACACGAGATAACGTTTTGTCTGGCCTTTCTACTCGTCATAGTCAATAGTCTCAACAATGACCTTGAACACGACCTGGTTAAGTTGGGCTTCAGAGTCTTGCTCAATGAAGTGGTTATCACTGTCAGTTTCGTCCTGAAATGTTTACATTTGCGGTGCTGTTTTTAAATAAGACAAATTCTGAGGCCATCAGTAAAGCTATAGAGAGTTTTTCAAGCCTGCTCTCTCTGTGCTAAAAGAGATTTTTTTTCAGAGTTGATCAGCATAATAGAGGTCTCTAGATATATTTCTGCTGACTGTATTGCTATGTACAAGCATAGCAATATGCTTCTCCCTTCTATTTTCTTCATCCATCTAAACTCCAAGTGTCTCCAAGCATATGACCATTCCCAGTTAGGTGCTGTTGCAGTATATTTGAAAGGGACTGCTAATTATTACATCCCTAACTAATCAGCTGTTATATATGTAATCTAATATGCTTGCGCACCTCCAATAGTGTCATGCGAAGCAATACACCTTGTCTGTTTTATTTGAGTACATTCCCTGTTGGTTAATAAACTTTCCAGCAATAACATAAAGATAAAAACTAATCAAAAATGTAAGGAAGCAGCCAGTAATGCAAAAATATCAATATTTATTGGGTACCTGAAAACATATGCGGAGCTCCGATTTTACAACAGCACAGAAGTATAATGAGATGGCTGTGAAAGGTTTCCTTCTTCCTGTACCTGAGGAAGCCACTGTTGGCAAAACTAACTAAAGCATCTTCAGTTTGCCCCTGCTCCTTCCTAGTCGGTCTGATCTGCAACCTGCCCTTAACCTCAAACAAGGTAGCCGCTCTGCTCACTTTCAGAAAGATCCCATGTAGTATATTTTCAGATCGGCTTACTTGTAACTGTTGTGACAGATTGGTTTAAATTTTGTGGTGAAATTCAAAATAATTATTTTGTTTTCTGTGCTTTTGGCACCCCTTTCATTTTGTGCTGCCATGCATTGTCTATACTCATACCCCAGTTTGCGCCACTGCTTGTAGGAAAATACACTTTATTAGGTACATCTTTCTAGTATTGGGTAAAGGACCCCTTTGCCCCCAGAACAGCCTGAATTATTTGTGGCATGGATTCAGACCTACGTCTGATAACACATGTAGACCCATTCACAGCAACACCTGACACGGGTCATTCCCAGGTCGTTGCCCCTATGTGAAAGGGGTATTACTGTCACCTTCCTGTCAACTTGAATCAGTTTGGCCATTGTCCTCTGACCTCTCTCATTAACAAGGCGTTTTTGCCCACAGAACTGCCACGCACTTGATGTTTTTTGTTTTTCTCACCATTCTCTGTAAACTCTAGAGACTGTTGTGTGTGAAAATCCCAGGAGATCAGCTGTTTCTGAAATACTCAAACCACCCCGTCTGGCACCAACAATCATTCCACGGTCAAAGTCACTTAGATCACATTTCTTCTCCATTCTGATGTTTGGTCTGAACAACAACTGAACCTCTTGACCATGTCTGCATGCTTTTATACATTGAGTTGCTGCCACATGATTGGATATTTGCATTAACGAGCAGGTGTACAGGTGTACCTAATAAAATGGCCACTGAATGTATAGTTCAGCGCTGCCATGATGAGTCAACTTGTCTAACTGTCTGATGCATCTAAACGTCCGTCTGATTCTTTTTCAAGTAATTCAGTAAGTGTGCTGTACCCCTCTCATTGTTGCTAGGCTGTCATTGTAAACAAGAATTTGTTCTTAATTTCTAACGTGACGTGCCTGGATGTGTTTAAAAATCCCCTCTAGTTAAAATAAATGATATGTTATGGCAGGGTAGGATCTGTGGAGACCAGATAGGATCTGGCAGGAAATTTCCCTATTGGGTTGAATGCAGCTGTTGTAGATGACTGATGAGGAAGACGCTGATAGAAGCATAGCCAGCCCACAGCAGGTTCTATCCTGCGGTGCGTGTTTGTGTATGTGTGTGTGTGCGTGTGTGTGTGTGTGACAGACAGAGATTGTTTATGTGTGCATGCCTCGGAAAGGTGTTTGTGTGTACGTACTGGAGAGTGAGAGAGGAAGATAGAGGTGTCTCTGTGTCTGATAGTCTGATAGATGTGAAATGATGTCAGTGTGTGTATGTATGTATGTATGTTTGTGTTTGTACGAGAAGTGTGTGCATGCATAGAGTGTGAGTGAGAACAATGCGTGTGTGTGTGTGTGTGTGTGTGTGTGTGTGTGTGTGCGAGTGAGTGAGTGAGTGAGAGAGACGTGTTGAGTGAAAACCTTGTGACTCCATTAGACCAATTAGATAACTTGAAAATACATGGTAGTCAAACTAAAAACAAGCTCTTTTTCTTAGGTCCTGAAAAGTTTTGGAGATTTTTTGGAGATACAAGGTTTTCATACATGTTTCTGTTTATCAGTCTTACAGAGCCAGTTCATCCAGTCACACACTGTCCTCATCCCAGTCTTTAGCACCTCAACTCCCCTACTCCCCCTCAGGGTGGACATTTAAAGACGTTGACAGCTCCTGATCTCATGATGGAGTTATTCTCTCCTCTCCTCTCCTCTATAATTCACATGGGTCGCATAGTTCAGCCACTCCCCTCCGCTGGTTCTCTCCTTTCCCCCCCTTGTTGAATCCTGTGATAAAGAGTTGGTATCAGCATCTTTTTAAACAATACCTGAAATGTTCCAGTCCTCTGTTTTGTTTTAAGAACAGCTCCAGGACACAGGAAAATTCTAGTGTGTTGCCAAATTACTGTGAAGAACTCAGTAGCTACAATAAAACTAGTGGCCATGTCATGTTCCAAGTCAAAATACTGCACTGAGGGCTTTTAGGTTGGTAGCCTACAAGCAGCCTAAATTGTGATTTATTAGCTCAGCTAATAGCCCAAGGAATCAGTTTAGGCCTGCGTCCCACAGGGTGGATATTTGAACATACTGTATTACCAGACAGCTTCTGATCTCATGATCTGGCTATTTTCTCTTACTGCTCTCTAATTCACACAGGTCACACAGCTCAGCCACTCCTCTTCCCTCATCTCTTCTGTGTTTTTCTTTTTGAGACAGACACTGAGAGGCACTTGGTATCAGCAGCTTTTACAGTATAAGAGCAATATACTTGAATTACTCAACTTGGTCATTATTTTCTCCTGTCTCATGCCGTGTTTTGGTGTCAGCCATCCACCATATTGCAATATATATATATTTTTTTTAATACCTAAATGAATGAAGAACAAATGAGCTAGAGTATATTGTTCATATGAAAGGCATTGGTGCCAACCCTGTCCACTGAGACCCTGATCACAAACATTAACAGGTTGAGCCATGAAGACGCCTTCACTTGCATACCACGTTGCTTTGAACTAACTGACTGTTTTTTTTCATTGACCACAGAACCTACTCTCTACTCACTCTTGCGTTTAGTTTGGCTCATTCTTCACCAAAGAAATCACCGGGCGCTTAGTTCACTCAGAAAGAAAAAAAAAAGGAGAAATGATGGAGAGATGAGAGGGAATGAGAGAAAAGAGAGGACTGAGGAGAGAAAGATAGTCATCTGGATCCACTTTTGGACAATTTCATTCCTCCTAACCTAAGACCCCCCATTTTCACGGTGCCTCCTTTGAGGTGCCATTGCATCAACGGCGGGAGAGATATTTGCTTCCTCAGGGCCTAACAGGAAGTGTCATTGTTCCACATCAGGAAGTGCCTCGACCTGTGCCTCTAGGCCTGGTCTCGACATTCCCTCACTGCTCCGAGCTTTTATTGGGTCCTCACTTGCCGAATGGATTACCTGGTTATCGCTTTTCATTTGAAGTTTTAATAAAGTCTGGAAAAAACAGGTAAGCCAGGCTGTGTCATCCTTGATGCCACTGTCCAGTTTACCCCAATGGGTGGGGAAAGGGAAAAAGAGAGAGAGAGCGAGAGAGAAATTACTTCAAGCTGCGGTCTTGCCAGTTATTAATTTGACAAGAATTTCTGGAAGGTTAAAGGTCAGACTGAGGGATGGAAACCCAACTTCCTGTTTCAAGAGATGGACTGCATACAATTGCAGTACTATAAGTCATACGCTGTTTCGTGTTGTGATGCCTATATGAACATGTCAACCTGTCTAACCAGCTCTGCACATTTATCCATGACTCGATCTACCCCACTGTGCCAGGCATTTTATTTGACCTAAGCTGTGCATTCAACCCTCCAGTAAGCGTAATAGGTAGAATAGACTGACAGAGACAGACAGCCAGAGGAGAATTTTATTGACAGAGGGGATAAAATGTAGAGTTCAAGGTCTTTTCTGCACCTCTCTGTGGTATGTTTTCTATACTCTCTTTCCCTCCATCTCTCTCTATCACACACATAGCCTCTCAATCCGTCCTCCTGACTCGTGTCCTCTCGACTGGTATCGTGTGTAATCAAAGTCAATTGTGTGTAATCACCCACGCTCTCTGTCTCTCTGTCTCTCTCTCGCTGTCTAATCTTGTCCCAGTGGCAGTGGGCTTCTCAAAAAAAGGGCCTCCAATCACCTACGTAGAGAAGTAGCAAATGTGGTGCTACATGGTTTCTTGGTGATTTTGTGGCCGCATTGCCTGTGCAGGCGCCATAAATTCATGATGGGCTTGTGAATGTGTTTTACAAAGTCATTATTCCTGAGAAATGAAATCAGATTGATACCAAACTGAATCATATCCCTGAGATATTGAATCTGATGCATGTGAAATTGAATCTCTTGGGGGCCTGTTTCTTCACTTACATGTCCGATGGATTTATACATATCCAGTTTACAGGGCAATTACAGTGTGAAGCAGGCCTCTGGGAGTCTTTATGTTGTGTACTGTGCAACACTGTGTGCTTATTGATGGCTGCAGTCATAGTGTATCCATTGTCCATAAGTTTACCACTGAAACCCTCTGGTGAACTTCACTCCATGGCCTGTATCGTCAGCTTCAGGGTGATCAGTGAAGGGAAGGAGTGAGAAACAGAAGACACAACAAAAGCTGAATAAGTGAGGAAGAGCAAGCTAAGAGAGACGGCAGGAGATGGAAATGGAAATGGTGTGTGGCAGAATGGAGATGGACAACAGGTGAGTTGGAGAGAGAGGGAGGAAGCGGAAGAATGAACAGTATATTTACAGTATATTAATTTGTCCTTAGATTAGTCTTTTTTTCTTTCAGTCAGTCAATAGAGACAAAAGATGCACTGAAGAAGAGGGAAAACGTCAGATGAAAGAGATTGAGAAGGAGATAGTGTGAGGAGAGATAGATTAAGGAGGATGAGGTTTTCAAAGGTTATGGATCACATCATGCCAGATATGACTCTAGCAGGAGGGCTGTTGTGGGCCATATTTAATTAGATGGTATTACGAACCCAGCACTGACCAGATGAGAAGGGCAGAGAGATGCAGGGAGACAAAGAGAGAGAAATCCAGATGTCCCTAACAGGCCCCTGTAGAGCCTCAGCCAAACACCATCAAGCAGATGACCACATATGATTTCAGCATCTCTCTCTCTCACACACACACACACGCACAAATGCATGGAAAGTGCTGCATTACCAACACACCATGACCTCACAGAGGAAGTGATGTGACTCGTTCAGAGGTCAAAGGTCATTTACAGTTCTGTATGATCGTTGTGGAGGAACACTAAGAATATTTTGAGCCGAGAGATGAGATTCTCTTGTAAATAGATGTCTAATGAGTTCATTTGTGCTTGGCCACCCATGCAGGTACACAAAAGTATCTGTATGTGGATTATGGATCAGGGTTTTAAATGGCCAATAGGAAAGAGGCTGTGGATGAGTGAGGGTTGGGGTGGAGGTAATGCTCTTTTTTATGCTTTCTTCATTCTAAGTATTGAAATTTACTAATGTGGAAGAAGTTTCTTAACCCATCACTCATGCATGTGCTACCAGCATCTCTGGGTTCACACACCTACAAAGACACACACACATACGCGCACTAACCAGTTTTACATTCAATGTGATATGCTGGGAGCAGTGTTTTAACAAGCTGAAACCCCTGAACCTTGTCCACTCAGCTTCCTGTACAAAAAAAACCTATCCCAACACCCCCCATACCAGTCCTACCCCAGGGGGGGTGCAGCAAGACAATTCTGTAAAAGTTTTTAACTACCCTATTTTATAGCATGCAGTGGAGAGTAGCATAAAGATGGGAGAGAGGGGCTGACATGTGATTATGGTTGTGAGCCAAATTCAAACTGCAACAATATCGTGGGCATGTGGTATTTGCCCCAGCCACCAGGAGAACCCTTAATTCTTAAGCCTCCAGGGCATCTTTTTACAGGTACACAGCCAACATTTACATCACCATCGTTAGTAGTAACACCTGAGATAACAAAGTGCAAGAGAAAACAGTTCAAGGAAAACAATAAGTTTGAAGGCATTAAACTATCAAATGGGAACACTAGCTGTATTTACATTATCACACATTGAGGTGTAAAATGAGATAAAGAAAATGTGATGATTCAGATGAGTCAATAGTATGTCATATCCCAACACATCTATATGGGAGGTTTGTACAGTAGACAACACAACTAATTTGATGCCGTCCACCGAAGAAAAACCTGGTGCTGAAATGTATGTGACACTTGATGCCATGAAATTCCTTCTTACAGACATCATATGAGTCACATTGTACTGCATACTGTATGCTACATGCAGCATTTCTCTGCCCCAAAGAGGAATTGTTTGGAAATTTCAAATTTTGTTCTCTTTTCAGCATTGTAAATGGATTCATTTCTACTTTCAACATGCTGACCAAGCATGTAACCAAAGCAGTAACAGAGGATACCTGCAGGGCAAATGCACCGTAAAGGATATGTGATCTTAGCTGTACAGTACCAGAAGTGAGGCAGACGGCTATCAGTTTGTTTGCTAACTCACGGCGTTGGATTCTTCTTTAACATTCCATTAGCTCGGAGCAACTGGATACGATGCGACACAAACACTGTAAAACACACCTCAGTTTCTCCTTATCACTTTGAAAGCGTGATGAGTGATCGGGGCAAAGCAGTCTTAGTATGTATTCTCCACTTACACTCCACAGATGTTGTGTTACCAAATGCAGCAAGCTTAGTTTAAAGGGATTAATAGTAATGATAACAGTCTCCGCGTGTGTGTGTGGTGTGTTTGTGTGTGTGAATCCTCCACAGAGGCATGTGTTGCAGGTTGTGGCTGGATTAAGGCATTAGCCATAACAAATAACTTCCTATACACACACATACGCACACACACATACACACACACACACACACACACACACACACACACACACGCTTGCCTGCATATTTTATAATTATATGTCACCACATCAAGCTCCACACTTACATTCCCAGACCACCATACACATCCACACATGCTCCTCCAACACTCGCATCTTGCCAGCTGCATCTAAATCTTCTCTTCTCTTCTCTTCTCTTCTCTTCTCCTCTCTTCTCCTCTCTTCTCCTCTCCTCTCTTCCATGCCACTTGCATTTTTCTCCCCCCGTCCTTCAGCCGCAGATTCTTCTCCTTTATAGGCTGTAAGGAACACGATAAAGGCCCTTCACGCTTCGAGTGATACCAACAGACAATGAATGAGCTTGTTTCTATTCTGTTCTATTGATATGTGATTCTATTCTAGGTTGATAGTGTTAACGTAAAGGTATTTAAGGAAAGATGAAAGTTGCTTCAAGGTTAG